>MJUT01019009.1:711718-748331 GCA_002080005.1 Gigantidas platifrons | reverse complement strand
AGAGGAAAGAAAAAATCTATGTAAAAAGTAAAAGATCCATTGTCATTTGAGATATGGATGCTTCGTAATTATCAACCAGATTGCGATGACAACCGTATAATTTTTGTAGTGATGACTTCAACCTAGGAGAAGCGTGACCTTGTTTGAATAGCTTTTGCGTCAGCAGCTTGATCCGGGTACTCCGATTTCCTCCACCAATAAACTGACCGCCACGATATAACTGAAATATCGATGAAATTGGCGTTAACCACCATAACTCCTACATATATGTAACCCTCTGTCCAGAAAACCAATGTACTGGGCACAAGCTCTAGAATAACCCATGCGTTGTACCCTCTGTCCAGAACATCACCGTACTGGGCACAAGCTCTAGAATAACCCATGCGTTGTACCCTCTGTCCAGAACATCACCGTACTGGGCACAAGCTCTAGAATAACCCATGCGTTGTACTCTCTGTCCAGAACATCACCGTACTGGGCACAAGCTCTAGAATAACCCATGCGTTGTGAAATGTGAACTCCATTAGTGGTGATGCTGGAATATTGCTAATGATGTAAGGGAAGTTGACTATTGGAAAAGTGAAGTCATCATGTTTGTCGTAGAGTTTTGTTATTAATCTTTAAAGTTGAAGGTCAAGGCAAGGAAGCTGTTACTACTCCTGTAGACATCGTTAGATAAAGAATTATTCAACAAGAGTATATTTAGATGTAAGTGACAACTTAGAGGGCAATATGCTGCAAACACTTTTGTTGCAGCAATATATTACAGTAAAGGGTATAGCTGAAATATTGCTGAAAGTGGCGTTAAACACCAAAAATCAATCAATCAGTAAATGGTATGTGGCGGAAATGATAGAATTTGATGAGGAAGATAGAAAATACCATATTTCCTTCATGGATGGCTCTAGTAAATCATTCAGATGGCCCGAAAAGGATCACGGAATGAGATATTCTGTGTTCACTAGACAATCCCGTTAAGCATAGAAAGACGCGTAATATGTTAAAAGGTTCAAGATATGTTTGATGAGATATGATAAAAAAAAACATTCGAAATACAGGTCATTGAATATGTCTTTTATATAGTTTGGTTACTATAACTGTGAATTACGTTACGCAAATGCAAGTGCAAGTGGTTCTGAGGTCACGTGATAAAGAAAATAGGGTTATAATTTGAAAAATCACGTGACCTCAGAACGATACTACCGGAGTAGCAAGATGACCAACGAAGTAGGCGGGACATGTCACAAATGAAACATTTGTTATAATAATGAGCTGGAAATGAATATTAGGGAACGACCATTTAACTTGAAAAAGGGGGGGGGGTATGGTTTTTCCTAAAAAAATATTCTGATTTTGATGGAGGAAAAAAAAATCTGATTCAGAGTTTTTGTCATATAACCTAATGTTACATCCTGGAAAAAAATTTCGCGCTTTGCGCGACAAAAAAAAATAAAAATTCTAACTCTCGTGTTGGCCGAACATTTTTTTCTGAACGAAAGAAAAAGAAACCATAACCCCCTCCTCCCGCCCCTGCAAGTTAAATGGTCGGTCCCTTAATAGGTAGATAAATATAGAAGAATGTAGATAAATATCTAACGAAACGATACATATATGTTTGATCGTCCTCGTACCCGATTTCATGACAATAATTTGCAAAAAAGGTGCGCAACACTTTCACTGCGCATTTTCGAAAGTTTTTGATAGGGTGAAATCCGTAGCCCTATGGTGCGCAAATATCAGAAAAAAACCTGTCCAAGGACCATAAGGGCTACGGTTCTGCAGCTAATCTTCGATCGGATAGGCTTCGCCAATTTAAATGTTCTAACAAGTTACTAACGCTAGAGGTGTTATGATAGCGGTTAGTAACATATCTAGCAGCCCTGCGCTGTACCTGTTCAAGCTGAATTATGTTTTCATTGGTATATGGGTCCCATACAGAAGGCATATTTATCGTACTAGAGATTTGTATGCCTGTTCTTTGACTGTGGTGGAACTGATGTTAATGTTCCTACGAAGGAAACCAAGTTTGTTGTTTGCCTTTGTTGTTATGCTGTTTATATGGCTATCCCATTCAAGATCTGATTGTGTAGTGATACCCAGATATTTGGCTTTATCTGCATGTTCAAGTTGATATCCATGTAAGTTGTATGAATATTTTATTGGTGTTTTATTTCGTGTCATGGATAGCACGTTACATTTGTCAGGGTGGAAGGCCATTTTCCATTTTTGTTCCCAGATGCTGAGTTTATCTAGGTCATTTTAAAGGGGGTACAATCTCTGTTTGTTTTTATAGTCAGGTAAGGAATCGTGTCGTCTGCAAATAAACGGACAGTTGATGTTACACCGTCAGGGATGTCAGGGATGTAAAATAGGAACAGACTTGGTCCCAGAACTGAACCGTGTGGCACACCAGACATTACATGGATGTAGTGTGATGCCTCTCCTTCCAGTAAGACAGCCTGTGTGCGATTAGATAAGAAATTATGTATCCATGTATTTGTTTTACCCTGTATTCCGTAATAATTTAGTTTGTGTGTAAGAAGATTGTGGCTGACCTTGTCAAAAGCGTTAGAGAAGTCCATAATTAAAACATCTGTTGGAAGTGAATTTTCCATATTTTTTGTAACATCATCAATGAATTCTAAAAGTTGTGTTTCACATGATCTGTTTTTTCGAAAACCGTGTTGAAGGGGATACAGGATATTGTGGTTGTCTGCATGGGTCATGATTGCGCTAACTACAACATGTTCCAGAATTTTACAGCATATACATGTAAATGATATAGGTCTATAGTTTTCGGGAGAATACTTAAACCCTTTCTTGTAAATGGGTGAAACATGTGCAGTGCGCCAATCAGTAGGGACAACTCCAGTTTCTAAAGATTTGTTGAAGTTAAGGCATAATATCGGTGAGATAGTAGGTGCAAGTTATTTTAAAATTGTTGGTTTTAATTCATCTGGACCTGCTGCATTTGATGACTCGAGGTGTGATAGTAATTTTGAGGTACCGTGAGTTGTGATGTCAATATCTGGCATGATGGGGTATTTTTGTTGTTGTTTCCATGTAGTTTTGTTCTGTATTAAATTGTTTAGTTGTTATTGTGCTTGGTTCTGTATCTGTATCTGTATGGTTACTGAAGATTAACTCAATTCTGAGTAAAAGTCTTTCAGCGGTGTATGCGCATGTAAGTTCTTAGTCGCGCTTCAGGAGAGCTGCTTTAAATCTGTCCACTGTTTTGCTGGTAACTGTAGCTTCAGGTAAGGAATTCCAATCAATAGTAGAACGCGGTATAAATGAGTGTTTGTAAATGTCAGTATTACAGATGTGAATTAATAATGTCTTTGTGTGTCTATTTCTCGAGGGTCTCGGGTTTGGTTGAATGTGTTGATCGGCGGCGATTGCCATTGAAGATCTTGTAGAGCAGGATCACTCGTTGGTCCCTACGTCTGTCTGCTAGAGGCTGAGGTTCTGAGAAGACTGACTGAAATTGTTGATTTAGTACAGAGGCTTTCTGTTTGGTGTCTGTTATCAATTTGCCCTCCTGTGTTAGTGATGTTATACTACTGTAGTCAGTTTTCTAACTTTTTATGTCAGACCAAAATTTGTTCATGCTGTTTAAGGTGTTCTCATCTTCATTTGGTGTTACTAGGTTTTCTATATAATTATTTCCAGTATGATTGGCGTAGTTGTTTCTGTACTTGGTGTTTTATTTGCTTATATTTGTCTCGTTGTTGTTTGCTGCCATGCAGATTTTTTCATTGTTTTATATAATTTATCTCTTTTCTTTATCAGTTTCTATTATATACTCACCTGATATACTATAGTATATAATCCCCTGCAAGACTGGAACACTGAATGGAAGGACGGTGGGTGGGAACAAGGATTAGCGAGAATTTTTGTCCATGCAAGATTTCGATCCAGACCATTATACGTGCTTTAGCATCATGCAAAGTTCAAATTGAATTGTGTGCACGTTAGAGAGAGAGAGATCACTATCAGCTTGTTATGTCTTATGACAACGTTAGAGAGAGAGATATCACTATCAGCTTGTTATGTCTTATGACAAAGCACACTAAAAATATTAGTATTCTAATTAATCTCGTTGAGATTACACTATCAGTAGACTTCTGAATTGTTTTTATCTGACTGTATCTTCATCCTAATCTCGTTACAAACCCTATCAAAGGTATTCTGGAAATTTAAAATTTGACCCCATATATATACACAGTATATTATATGGTGGTCTTAGATATTTTCGATAGGTTAAAAGAAAATGTTGTTATTTTTTCTGTGTATTTTGATATTAATTAAAGTTTATCTCATGAGGATTAACTGTCAGCTCAACTTTAAATTTTTACATATAAATCCCCGATGTTTTTCTTTGTTTGTTTACAGGCCATACTTTTCTGGGTGTCACATGATTTGTGTAGTACATAAGGACGCCTGACCCCGATGCCACAAAACATTTTCTTTGCTGAGCAAACTTTTTTTTGCTCAAATCTGTGTTCTCAGCCAATCATATTTGAGTATTTCCTTATTTGAGAATATTCTCAGACTTAATTAAATTCTCAAGTTTTATGGCGCCGGAGCACTGGCACTTGATTCTATCAATGGGAAGGTCGTGTGATACGTATATATACGTATCACACGACCTTCCCATTGATAGAAACAAGTGCATGTGAAACAAGTGCCTGTGCGCCTGGGCCAGGAGAAATCGATAGCTTTTGATGACGTAATTCATAGAGAGATTGAGGTTCTGGATGATAAGTGTAGCATAGATAAAATTACTAAAAGAGTTGACAGATTCTCAAAATAAGTTCATTAAAGTTTTAAAATTTCTGTTGAGCGTGATCATATTTATCATGAGGGCCCCAATGGTAAATGCTGCTCGTTCACTTCAATGTTATTATTGGATTCTTATTAAAGTTGATAAACTTATCAAATGTATTATTCATTCATAAAACAAAATGTCAATATTAATAATTATGATCATGTACATCCTCGGTATAATATTATATCGCCGATGTTCCACAACTTTCAAAGTTGAAAAAGACATTTGAAATTACAAATGCAAAATGTGTTTCAAGTCTTTAAGAAGAGTACTCGTTTATAAAGCTTCAACATTTTTAACTTCTGTCAGGGTCAGTGATCAGAATTTTAGCCACACATAAATATGACAGTGCACACTCTGCAGACGATATATAGCTAGAGATATTTAAGTTACCAGAGTTAAATATAATCAATATACTTCACCATGTTCACTCAGATTAAAATTCTAGCAAAATGACTGAAAATATGCAGAGTTATAATAAAAAGAGTTCTTATTTTCATGGAAGGCATCGTTTGTAAACATTTGTTGGTTTGGGGACTTAATTGTGTCAATCTACTTTCATTTTCTGAAATATAGACCGGAAAAGTAGTCGCGCGTGATTTGCAGGTGCAAATAAAAATAGCTATCGAAAATTCCTTATATCGAAATTACCTTACGAGACCATGAATTATTTCCCTAATTAGATTTAAGTTCTGTCTTGAAAATAAAAAAAAAAACAAGGAAAGATAAGTAAGACCTATCATAATCTCGTGGAGATTAGGATTCCGAAGAAACTAGGATGAAGATACAGACAGAAAATTTCTTCGGAATCCTAATCTCAACGACATTAGACCTATTAATGCCCAAACAGAGTATTTTTATGCAACCGTTAAATTTTTCTGGTCACATTATTACATGTCTTTTGTTTGCAGACACAATAGTTTCCGTTCAATTACTTTTTAGTTGACTGAGCCTTACAGTGTCAGATCAACTGACTGAAAAATGTTTATAAATGGCAATTTCCAAAATGTTCATCCCAATTTTAATGAAGATTTTTTAAAATTGCTCATCTTACTAAGTTATGTATGAGTAAAAAAAATAAAGAAAATTTTATGTTTTATTTTGGAAAAGATGTTAGATGTTAGATCAGAAATAATTATACTACCATTAGATAGCTTGATCAAAATTCAAACTATTATTTGTTATCCAGCTTAAACAATGAAAACCTTAACTCTCTTAACGATCTCTTCTCCATAATGAATATACAAATGTATAATCTAAACAAAAATAACATTTGCTCCCGGTATTTTATACAGATATATCATGTTTAGGAGGGGTATTTGCGAAAAAGAGACGAAAGATTTCCCGAGCCGAATGACGAGGGAAATTTAGTCTCAAGACTGGTATTTTTCGCAAATACCCCTCCCAAACATGATATATCTGTTTAATTACACCGAATATTATTTAGAACACTGGCTAAATAAATAATACCTTTTGTTTGTCGTTTTCACGACCTAACATGATGTACATGTATCTGTTTAATTCTATCGAATGATGTTACATAAAACGCACAACTGATAACGTTTTAAAAATTTTGTTACAAGCGTCTCGGTGAAGGGTAAAAACGGCAAATACGATTTCGCAAATACCATGAAAAAAAGTTAAATCTTATGCAAATACACCTTCATGAAGTAAAAATTCTGCAAATTCACAATGTTAGGCCTGAATTTGCAAAAAAAAAATATCACGGCTATAAACCAATCAGAATCCAGCATTCTTATATAAGGTGTAATTATACTCAAAAACTGTATCAGAAGAAATAGGTATTGATGTCATAATTACACCTTCGATATAAGAATGCTGGATTCTGATTGGTTTATAGCCGTGATATTTTTTTTTTTGCGGCCTTGCATTGTGAATTTGCAGAATTTTTACTTCATGAAGGTGTATTTGCATAAGATTTAACTTTTTTTCATGGTATTTGCGAAATCGTATTTGCCATTTTTACCCTTCACCGAGACGCTTGTAACACAATTTGTTAAACGTTAGCAGTTGTACGTTTTATGTAACATCATTCGGTAGAATTAAACAGATACATGTACATCATGTTAGGTCCTGAAAACGACAAACAAAAGGTATTATTTATTTAGCCAGTGTTCTAAATAATATTCGGTGTAATTAAACAGATATATCATGTTTGGGAGGGGTATTTGCGAAAAATACCAGTCTTGAGACTAAATTTCCCTCGCCATTCGGCTCGGGAAATCTTTCGTCTCTCGACTGGTATTTTTTTCGCAAATACCCCTCCTAAGCATGATATATCTGTATAAAGTAACAGATGAATGTGAAACCTTGAAGCAAGCAAATAAGTTAAAACCCAAAATAAAAAAAAATAAAAAAACAATAAAATTGATTACCTAATATAACTGAAAACAGTATACCAAGATATTTTTATATACACAAAAATATCAAGAGATCAAATAAAAATAAATAACACTTCAAACAGTCTAGATGATGAATTTCATTTCTTTTTTAACTGTAATATTAAATTAATAGAAATAGAAATTACATGCATTAATAATTATAATACTAGTATGATAAGTAACATTTTTTAAATGCTTTTTGAACAAAAAATAATTTTAATAATTGTAATATCACTGAAAAAATAAAGATAATACTAAATCCATCAACACCCACATATATTAAAACAAAACTGCATTCAGCATTATATAAGAACTGAGCAAAGGAGACATGTAATTCATTTGATCTACATTTCTTTATTTCTTATTCACGGGTGGTTTGCTACGTCACACGCACGGATACTTGAACATCGCCTCGAGGTAGGTTTATGCAGTTGTACAATATAAAAAAAGAAAAACTAACAAAACCAAGTAGTTCACCGAAGGGCCCACATATCAGACTTCATTGTTAGCATACATTCATTGTTTGGAAACCTGTCAGTTTTGCAAACACTTCTGTACAGTTAAATGGGTTTTGTGTGAACGGTATTCTTGCCCGGAATTTTAACTGTACAGAAGTGTTGTGGTGATAGGCACTGATTGCATAAGTAATTCTAAATACAACTACCATAGGATCACGACCACAACAATCATCTGATGAAATATCACCTATTACAATATGTGTACAACAATCATCATCTACAGTTAAACCGGGGTCATATGGTATTTTGACTCCCATGGTATATTGACCCCGAGGTCAATTTTCATATGATATGTTGACCCCGGGGTCGATTTTTCGTCATTGTATTTTGAACCCCCTCATGGTAAATTGACTCCCCTCATTTCTACCAAAAGAGAGGGGTTCATAATAACATAAGATAGGCTTCGATGTACCGTGGGTAGGGGTTTCAAAATACCATGGATAGGGGGTTCAAAATACCATGGGTAGGGGATTCGATATACCATGGGTATGGGGTTTAATATTCCATGGATAGGGATTTCAATATACCATGGGTAGTGGGGTCAAAATACCATGGGTAGGGTGTCAATCTACCATGGATAGGGGGTTTGTTATACCATGGGTTACGGAGGGTCAAAATACCATGGGTAGGGGGTTCAAAATACCATGGATAGGGGGTTCGCTATTCCACGGGTAGGGGGGTAAAAAACCATGGGTAGGGACTCAATATACCATGGGTAGGGGGGTCAAAATACCATGGATAGAGGGTTCGATATACCATGGATAGTGGGGGTCAAGATCAAACCACCTATCTATGGTATATGGAACCCCATACCCATGGTATATTGAACCCCCTACCCATGGTATTTTGACCCCCTATCCATGGTATATTGACACCTCTAACCATGGTATATCAAACCACCTATCTGTGGTCTATCGAACCCCTTACCCATGGGAGTGACAGTGGTTTATACAATAAACATATTCAAGGTAAAACAAAATTAAACAGTTCTTCTTTTTAACAAGCATTCATCTATAAAATCAACAGTTGTCTTTAATACAGCATATAAATCAGTATTCAATAATGTAGACAGAAGCCCTCTTGATAAGGAACGTGAATTCCAATTGAGCAAATTGCCTTTAGTTTCTGAATATAATTATCTCTAACTGGTTTATAACTTGAACAACTTAAAAAGAAATGTTCTTCGTCTTCAATTTCACCCATGTTACATGACAGACAAATACGATTTTGTTTATGGACTTGAAAATATCGTCTTCGTTCTATCTCAAGGGAGTGAGCACTAACAAGAAATTTACAAGTGTTGATCTGTCTGATTTGAATTTCAAGACATCAACATAGTGCGGTCTAACGCCTATTTTATGTTATTGAATTGGCTCTGACCTGACTGTGTTGTATCTGGCTTTTTTTTTTTTTTTGCATGCTATGATAAATATTTGTAATACGCCTCCAATCATTGTAGTCATTGTATTTGATTTGTTTGCCCTTTATGGACCCATTAATTTGGTAATAAAATATATTCTATTCTATTCTATGCACACTGGAAAAAAAATCAAGTTTAGTGCTACCTGTGATTAAATTATTTTGATTTTGTAAGGCTTGGTTATTAATTCTTTGTTGAATGCATTTCAAATAATAGTTTATATTAGTTAAATTCTGGTTTAAATGGACAAAGCCCAATTTACTTAACCACTCTTTTACAGTTTTAACTGGTTTTAACCCAAATACTGTTTTCTTCAATATTTCTGAAAATTTTATAAACAAGACTATCTTGAGAGTTAATAATACATTTTATTTTAATTTCAATTACAATATGTATTATGTTCACTAAAATACTTCTTTAATTATCAGGGCGAGCGGACACAGGGCTAATGTGTAGTTATGGCGTACGGACCCGATACCCTCGTGTCCAATGCAGGTTAAAATATCACAGGCATTTGACCGATGGACCTCAATTTCCCCGCGTTTGCCACGGGGGTACGTATTTTCAAGGCTAGTAATGATGTAGGACCTCTATTTGTGGATCCGGGGTCCACATGAATACTAGAAAAAACACAAGGTAAGAAACAAAATAGTGGGGTACTGCTAAATTTCTTATTATTGTCGATTTCCCTGATTTCTAAAAAATAAATGGATGGAATGCACTAACCTTGTGGGCCCCCATCAGCTGTTGTGCCACTGGTTTACTGTCATATTCGTACTATTTTGCAGTACTGTATATACCCCGACGATCTGTTCCCAAGACCGATTGTCAAAAAAGGCGGAGGTCGACCCTCTTATTTTCCGGAAATTTGCCTCACCGTTATCGGTCTATTTTGGATTTTCTCGGACTCCAACGTGTTTTTAGAAGAACAAATCTAGCTTACCGAATGCATTTATTTGGCGGATTATTTCAAATTTAGAAAAAAAAAAAAAAACAGAATGAAATGTCTTTTTTAATCACATGGTAGGTATAAAAACAACAGGTTAACAAATGTCAATCCTTTGCCACAATGGAACCGATAACGGTGAGGCAAATCAGGGAAATCGACAATAATAAGAAATTTAGCAGTACCCCGCCATTTTGTTTCTTACCTTGTATTTTTTCTAGTATTTATGTGGACCCAGGATCCACAAATAGAGGCCCTACATCGTTACTAGCCCTGAAAATACGTACCCCGTGGCAAACACGGGGAAATTTAGGTCCATCGGTTAAATGCCTGTGGTTAATATGTCTCGGGACAGTATATTTGTCTATAAATAGCACACCGGAAGTAAATTTTATAAACCGAAACTATGTTTATTTTCGTCGTTGGAATTTCCCTACAAAATTCCAAGTAATCCAGGGGAGAAACGAAAATACAAATTTGATGGACTCTTCTAGACTTTGATTGCTATGGTTTGTTCAAATTGCTATTACATAAAGTATTTTTTTTCCATTTAATAATCTGTAACATTACTGGAATCTGAAATGTTATCAATAGTAGAATGAGATAGTACATGACATGTCCTATTTTATTGATAAAATTTCAGATTCCTTTGGTAATATTAACCAAGGGTAAAATGTTGTTTTAAAAAAAAAAATGCCATCAAGACTTCATAGCATATTTCAGAAACAACCTTTCAGCAGATCTGTAATGGCATGTCTTGGAATTTTCTACAAATTATCATGTCTGACAATTTTATTGCACATACATGTACTGTCTGACATCTGGGCCAGACTGTAACTTCCACAGACCATTATTCTGACATCCCATTATTCCGACAGCCCATTATTCCAACAAATCATTATACCGACAACTCATTATTCCGATAACCCACAGGGACTTGCTCCCGCTCAATAAAAAGATCGACTATCCACATATATACACTAGAGTATATTGTGGATAGTCGATCTTTTTATCGACCGGGAGCAAGTCCCTGTGGATAACGCATTATTCGGACAGCCCAATATTACAACAGTTTGTTGATGTAAGAACTGTGCAATGATCGTTGCTAGCGACGATGTTTCTCAAAACTAGGAGCGTATAAATTTGTATATTTGGCCTAGATTAAAAATGTAAGCCATATGGTATTACAGAGGTGTTAAGCATCTTTCAGTTTCGTTTGTAGATGGAGAAACCCCTTCCCTTCTCCCTTACAGGGCATTCCACAGCAGTGGGGCACACAACAAATTGCCCATCTAATTCCATTTTTCTCCTGGCTACTTTGTTTTCGAAAATGAAAATGTCAAAGTGAAAGTAAAATATGGCTTTATTTTGCATACTGGTTTATCTTTTGCACTTTAGTAGGATTATTACCTCCTACTTGAAAATGAATGGAATGCCCTGTCCCTTGTCCCAATGACAATCAGGGAATATGTTTTTCCATCTGTTCCCTTTTATACTGGAGTAAATTGATGTAGAAGATCGATGAAAAAAAATATTTGTCATTGGTATATATTCACGTCTAACTTTAATACAGATTGATAAATTGTCATTGTGCAGTTTCCCTGGATTAGATTACTAAATTCTATTTTAGAGCATTCAGATCTTGTTGCATTTTGTGGATTGTAACTTTGTTGAAGACCGTGAGGGGATTTTCTAGGTGTCTATGTTTAACTTAATATCTATGAGGATTATGCTGTCTTGCAGAGAATTCAAAATTAATGGCATTATCCCATATAATTTCTATTTCACACTATCACACTTTATTACATATTTCAATCAGATAATAGAACCACAAAATAAAGATTATTTGTAGATGAGCTGCCATACTTTACTGAATATTCTTGAAGTCTTTTCCAAAAATAACTCGTTGAAACAATATAGTGTCCAAGAGTATTATGATCTGTCAGAATAATGAGCTGTCGTATTAATGGGTCGTCGTAATAATCGGCACTCGGAAGCATGGACCCATCAGAATAATAGTATCTACTCCTGACATCAGCAATGCATTGAATACTTATTGCATCAAGTTCATTTTTTGTCGATTTATGTAAACAATTGCTGGTTGTATGGAGGTCAGCAGGAAATCTGGTTACACATGCTGGTCAGAACAGGCCTTCCAGTAACTGGTGTTACCCGAAAAGTACCACCTGTATAAAATAGTGAAGTACTGGTACACTTGAAAAATATTTCAAGCTGCAATATTTCAGTTATGTCATGGTAGTCAGTTTTATTGGGGTCAGAAGAGCACATGTGAGTTACATTTTTTGTATATTGACTTAAATTGTTAATTCAGTAAAAAAAAGTATCTTCATCGACTTTACACTGTAATTTCTCAGGAACTATTCAACAACAGATTTGAATTTTGTCACAGAGCTACATTTGTATAATGTTGCCAAAAAATATAAATACTTGTCTTTACATTAGTATCACATAAAAAAATCACTGATTTAAGGGGTCATAGGATCCGCAGACATTTTAAAACAACATCAGTCACCTTAAAGACTTGGTTAATATTAATTATATCAGGTGCAGTATGTTAATTGTATATTCATTCAATATTTTTTAGCAGAAAAAAATGTCTGATAAGTGAATATGGGTGACCAACAATCAAAGGATGGACATCAAGGTACATGTAGCTATTGTTTAGGGACCAACCATTTAATTTTTGATTGGGGGAGGAGCTCTGTTTTTAAGCCTGAGCCAAAAAAAAAAGAAGAAAACAATTATCACATGAAATGAATATATTTGGGCAAACATTTTCTTTTCAAAATGGACCAAAATTACTTGTTAAGAAGAGGGTCAGATTGTTTATTTTTTGCTCTTTAATGTTAAAGTTTTTTTTTTTTTTTTTTACAACATTTGATGATACATGTAGTAGTTTAAAAAAACAAAAAAAAAACCTAAAAAAAACCCAACCCTTTATAAAAATTAAATGGTTGTTCCCTTATTTTTAAACGGATTGCCACACTAGAGAAAAAAATTGCATAATTATGTCAGTGCCAACAAAGAAATATTCCACATAGAAATGTTCCTTAATTCTTTTGAAGTACAACAAATGTATATACCCAACATATTTAAAAAAAAAAATGTTTGCAATGTTTTTAATTATGGTATTAGGAGTTAGGATTACTGTGTTCACCCTCACTTTCAACAATATTTCAATTATATCATGGAGGTCACTTTTATAGGTGGAGGAAACCGTAGAAAACCATCCACTGATGCGTTGCAAGTCACTGACAAACTTTATCACATAATGTTGTATGGAGTATACTTCGCCATTAGCGGTATTCAAACTCACAACTTTAGTAGTGATAGGAGCTGATTGCACAGGTAGTTCTAAATCCAACTACAATACAATCACGATGAAAAGAAACTGTAGACAGTGTTGGTAATTGTTGGTAATTTAATTCTACCATTATCATCAGAACAAAAAATCACGTACCACTCATCTTACCTGAACTCACTTGATGTAAAAAAGGCCATGACATATTATGTTGGATATTCAGATCCTGGCTTGAGACAGGTAAACAAATGTTAATTTATATCAGCATCCTTTTGTATGTAAAATGTTGCTGAATTTTTAATAATTTCAAGTAATAACATAAAATTGAGCAGTTGATCTTGATTTCTAAATTGACAAAACCATGCAAATGTATCATACAAGATGCTTGTTTAAAGTAATTCCCAAAGAAATATTATTTTCATATTATGGAATATAGTGAAGAATATAATAATAATGCAATACTGGTACAGGTACATAATTTCAATGCTACATGTAACATGCATGTATATATATATACACAAAATGTATATAGTTTGTAAAACAACACCAAGTACACATAACAAAGTGATAAAGAATTAAACACTTCGTTGAATGACCAAATTTTCATCCCACCGAGGGACTTTATCAATCTCTATTTAAATAAAATTTCGAACCATATTATTTAAATAGACTTTGATAAAGTCCCTCGGTTGAACGAAAATTTTGCCATTCAACGAAGTGTTTAATTCTTTATTAATTTGTTTTGTGTGCTTGGTGTTGTTTTACAAACCATTTCAGACATTTATAAACAACACCAAGTACACATAATGAAGATTAATTATTCTGAATAACATGTAATTTATAACAGTCAAGTTACATACATGTTTTTATTGGAAACATAATGATAAAAACTTCTTTCTGTCAGGTCTTTTGAATTCTTCTGAAGATTCAACAGTAGAGAATATATCATATGAAAGACACCCAAGGGGGTCAACATATCACAGGGCTAACCCGATAAGACGTGTACCACATGACAGTCATGTCTGTGATTCTGGTGGAGAATCTGATGCACACAGTAGTTCTTCAAGTTCAGGAACTAGGTCAAATAATAGACACGATAGGGATCGAACAAATGGTACCATATATGATAAAAGAATTACCGGTAGATCCAATAATATGAATATACAGACATCCCAGATGTCAAACTTTTCTGCCTCCGTACCAGATATTTCTAGTGCCTGTTCCCAAAATGAACGACCGAAGGAAGATGTTAGGAAACTTGATCAGCGGTCAGTCAGACGAGATACTAGACCTAGGAGTCAAGACATGTATAGCACCAATACGATTGATGTCTATCAAGTTCCCTATGTCCAATCTGAAACTCACAATATTCCTTATTCACAGCATCGTACCTATTCAAAAAAGTCTACACATTCTTCTTCTATGCAGAATCAGATCTTGTCTTCAACACAAATATCTTCTAATCAAGAACACAAATATCCAATGAATATGGATTCTAGTGGATCTCAATTACTTGGCTCCCAACAAGTTTTTTCAAGTAACTCATCCTCAGTAAACCAAAAAACTAGAAATCCAGAGGTCTCAACTAGAGAAGATATCCCCCGATCATCACAAACTGGTGGTTTTCTCAGGGACATCAGTATAGGAGACGCTTTGATGCAGGTAAATTTAATTTTAGATTAGTTTTTTTTTAGCCAGTATGATTTATCATGTCCTGCATGAATATGCATGAAATATTTGCTGCTGGCTTTCAGAAAATATCAATCAATCAATCAATCAATCAATCAATCAATCAATCAATCAATCAAGCAAGCAAGCAAGCAAGCAAGCAAGCAATCAATCAATAAAAGGTCAAATTTATTAGTGGTTTGATTGAGAGATAATTGTTGAATATTATATACTAGGATATGAAATCTGAATTTATTTTAAATATTTTTTTATGTTTAAATTGATCATTCCATGGGACAGTGTTTTACATTTATTACAGTAGTTCCCCTTCTTAAAAGGCCACTCCCACCAAAGGTCACCCCTGTTATCAGACCAGATTTCTGATACATTGAGATAGTTATAAAAATACTACTAAATTGTCCCCCCCCCCCTGTAAGACTGACGATTCTTCTTCTTCATTGTAGAAATGATGGTCTTATAAAAGGGGGACTACTCTTAATGTACCATATGTTCTTTTTGACATTTGTTAATCTTTGGATTATTTTTATTTACCAAGTTCTACATATTAAAACAAATCTTATTTGACTAAAAATTTGTGCACACCACGATATAGCTGAAATGCTGCTAAAGTTGGTGTTAAATACCAATCAATCAATCAATCAATCAATCAATCAATCAATCAATATATCTGAATAAAATCTCATTCATGTATTAGTTATCATGATTGTGTTATACATCTCTGAGCTGTTTTAAATATTATTACATATATTATGGTGTTTAAGTTTCAGCAAATGCAACAAGCATTAAAACAGTTACAGTACAATAGCAACCAAATATTACAGGAAGTGGACAATGAAGAAAGGTAAGATACAAAGTCAATATGTCATACATTATGATTACTGCATAATATAAGTAATTTGAACATTTTTTCTTTGATGTTGACAAGTGATATTTTCAGTATCAACTAATTGACTACTCTGATACATTATACAATTAATGACTTTTAATGAGGTGGATACAAGGGTTTATTAACCCAGGAACATTATATTTACCGAGGCCAGTTAGCCGAGGTAAATATATTATTCTTGGGTTAATAAATCCTGGTATCCATCATTATTCTTGGGTTAATAAATCCTGGTATCCATCGAATTGAAAGTCATTAATTGTTTTATTATATGGGCCGTTTAAAAAAAAATGGTTCCAACATGTGAAAAAAATGTCCAAATTAAACACATTGAAGTAAATGAAACAAGAAAGAAACTATGGACAAATAAGCAATAAATTTTTAAGAACCCTTTATTGAACACAAATTGGCATAAAAAACATGTAAAACACATACTTATTCTATATCGGTTAAACAATCTTTAGTGTCAATTATTTTGTATTATGGTTTCTCAAACAATGCAACTGATATAAATGTCTTTTTTGTGCAAAATATTGGGTTATTGGTAGTTGTAGTTTTTCTTAAAAGCTATTTTTTATGAAAACAAAAATCACATTGATTCTTTGAACGATCGCAAAATAATCGGTTGTAGAAAAAACATTTTGTCTATTTTTGTTGCACTCCTGACATTTTATAATAAAGAAAGAAAAGAAGAAAATATCACATTTTAAAATGCCAATATTGAACAGTGATGTTACTGTTAACTCATACAATAATTTTTACCTGTTTCAATGAATTATTTGTACAGAAATGACAGTACATTTTTTTTGTATTTGGAAATTTGTAACAATTTTTTGCCATACCACTTCTTTAATACCCAGTTTTAGCAGCAATATTTTTAATTACATTTGAAAATTTGTATTATACCACTCTAATATATTAGATAAATCATAAAGAAATAATTAGAATATTTTTATAGGCTAGAAAAGACAATTTATTATAAATTATCATTATTTTATCAATGGTAATATTTTATCAGGATATGCTGCACTCCTGACATTATATTGCCATCAAGAAAAAGAGTTATTAACTTAAAAACAATTCACAGGGGAAAAAATCAGTTGGTGTTCTTTCAAGCATTAGTTTTACCAAGTTTTAATGATAATTGCTTCTTAAAGTAACATTTTTCTAGTTATTTGTAACTTGTTTACAGCCATACTTCTCGAAAATTCCAACTTATTTTTCAAATATACTATACAAAAACATTTAAAACATGTATTAATCTAAATTAATATTGAAAATAGATGTTTAATGTACAAATACAAGTATTTTTTGGATACATAGAAAATTGATTATATCAAATTTCAATGATTTTTAAATATTTATGTCAGGAGTGCAACATTTACATGGTCAACCATAAATTATCTATAAGAAAATAGATAAATGCATTTATCATAAACTTTATCAAGTCAATTAATCTCCAATAGCTAATGAACCTAGAAAATATGTTCCCTTGTCAGAGAATGTCTCTAGTATTAATGCCTAATAGATATTAAAGCATGAGACCATTTAAAATGAACAAAAATGCTTTATTACATAAAATTAAAAGCACATAACATGCTATTGGCACTTCTAATTTTTTCAAACCTTATTCTAAACTTGACAGAATCTCATTTTATTTAAATCATCCATATAAAAAGCTATAATTTAGACTGTGTAGAAAATCACTTAAAACTAGTTCCACTCCTGACATGACTCAAATCCTTCTGTGAGAGATATTTCATGTATCTCAAACAGGTAAATGGGTTTTATCTGTTCTCTTGGTCAGTCTCTGCTGACATAGAAAGACAAATGTGATATTAGTTACATTTAAAAGAAAATATGTCTAAGAAAATATCAAATGTTGCACTCCTGACATTTGAGGGTGCTGCCTTTAATGTGACATTCTTGGCCTTACTACTGATTTTAGTGTATCCTTTAACTATGGTTTTGAAGCAGCAATGATGTATTAAGATTTATTTATATCCCATATCTTTGAAAACTAAATGACAACATTTCTACCATGTAATTTAGGAAAACTTGCATAAACGTTTGTTGCACTCCTGACTAGGTACATCTTTTTCACAAAGCCATATTTTTATGCAATAATAAATGTGAAGCATGATCTATTGCTATCTTAAAGTATGTCAACATGTCAAAGTTTGTGATGAAATAGATTTTGATAAGATATTGTTTGATTTAGCACTGTGGTAGATTGTTGAAAATTAAGGTTTTTTTAAAGTGTCATAAAAAAAGGTTACACTCCTGACAATATTGACATGTTTTTGGACATATTTTTTTTGGTTATTCTAGATATCTTAAAGATTTTTTGCAGTAACAAACATCAAATCCTTACAGATCTTTTGAACTATTTAGATCCAATAAAATCATAAAAATGAGTAAATTAGACAGCTATAGCAGTAGGAGCCATTTTTTTTAAAAACTGCCCATATGACACATATTATATGTTGATTTTACCCTTAAAATAAGCTTTTATCACGACGTTTTCTTTGGTTTCGTATGGTGCAACACGTTGGAATGTTACATTCACTGTGCGTTACGTCGCGAGAGGTGAATAAATGTTATATTCATCATGCGTTATGTCGCGTGGGGTGAATATAAAGCTTTATCAAAGAACGTTTCTAGGGATGTCAGCCAATCAGAAAAGACATCTGAAGTCATATAATAAATAGAATCACAGCAATTTTGAAGGTCAAGACAGATGTTATTGCTAATATCGCACTGAGTCCGATATGACGAGCAGCTGTCTATCGAGGCCTTCAGGACTGATGTTATTGTTTTATCGGTGGCTTCATAATGCATTTTAAATCAGATGGACTGATAGACTTACGCATGTGAGTTACGAACTGACCTAATATTTTTGAGGATCAAGGTCAAGTTTAAAGATCCAGACTTATCAGAGGAAAAATGTCCAATTTGCCAATAATAAGTGATTAACGATGTCTTTTAAGACGAGATGACCGAGAAACGTCCTCGAGTTTTAAAAAACATCTTTAATTATTTTATCGTAATTTTGCATTCATAATTAAATCATTTTTGTTGAGATACTGACATTTTTTTTTAAGCACAATTACTATTTTATATCGTTAATCACTTACTATCAAGGATTTGGTAATGCGATGTCATTAAGTTATAACGTCATATTAGAAAACAGCAATAATATTACGTACGTACGTCCTTGACAACGCTTAGTTACTGGCGATAATTTTCCATCTCACTCTACTAGCGTGAGATGGGAAATTCTCAGATAGCAAGATCAAAGGAAAACACCGCAAAATAGCGATAATAAAAACTATCGGTCATTGTGATGTCTAACACATTATGATTGATGTTATCGATAAAATCATTAATGTCTGATTTGAAAGGCTTGACATACATTATCATTAGACTCGCTGCAATACTAGTGATGTTGTTTATCTTAACCTACAGAAGAGACGTTATTCCATATATTTAATTTTGTTTTGTACAATATTGTGGTTTACAGAGTAATGGGTGATCAACATGCATACAGGGGCCCGGGTGGCTCAATAAGTTAGGTAGTTGGATACAAGCCTATCACCAATACGGGTTCGACCCGGCTTTGCAAATTGCAAAAAAAGGTGCACTCAACTCACAGCCGCAAGTGATAAAGTTTACCAGTTGTTTGCCCATGGTCGGTGATTCTCTCCACGTACTCCGGCTTCTTCCACCACTAAAACTGGTTGCCATGATTAGCTGAAATATTGCTGAAAATGGCATTAAACACCAAAAATCAATCAATCAATCAACATGCATGCATCTCCTATTATGGCAAATTTTTAACAAGCCTATCATGTCCTACATTTGGTTACTGCAAATTTTCCATACAAGTACCAATCTAATTAAAATAAGATGCTTGTTGTATCTTTAAATAGATTTATTGGCGATACTTACATCTAAGGACATCCAGTATGGGGTCACGTCTGGGTTCATATTTTCAACCGACCAATCAACAATGAGTCTACTAAATCTATAGGTATGACAACCGTGTACACACCAAGAGATGTTGACAGATTGGTCATTAATATATTTCGCATTCTGGCATATGATGGCAGTCAAAGATGAATGGAAGGCTAAATGACATGACTCCAAACAGGATGTTCTTAGATGTTTGTGTATCATCAAAAAGAAAAGAAAAAAGATATACAAACATCTAATTTTAAGTAAGGGTTGTTCCATTTAAGTCTACCTGGGAGGGGGAGGGACACCATTTTTTAAATTTTACTGTTGATTGTGGTGGTGATCGTGCGTGAACCATATTTTTTTATGTTGGGTGAGTTTTTTTTCCATTGGTGGTGGTGGGGTCTGAAATAAGTGGCATTCCCCCTCCCAGGTATATTTAAATGGAACAGCCCTAAAGGAATCTCTTTACCATTTGAGCAGCCTTATGGTGGTACATTAATATGTATGTCATTAACACATCTAGCTGTGATCAATTTCCATTTGAAAACATCCCTATAACAACTGAAAGAAGTAACTACATGTAGTTAACAAAAAAATTAATTCATTTTCTTTCAGGGAAAATGAAGAGTGGCTGTCTGTTCTCAACAAGAAAGCTTCTGGTAAATATTTGAAAATATATCAGTTTATGATGTTAGGCTTCAGAAGTTATTGGCCCAAAAATAAGCAAATTTTTTTTAGCACAATTGAAATAAAAAATCAATTAAGCTAAATGGACATATCAGACTTCTATTAAAGAACACATATAAACACTTTCAAAGCTAGATTGTACATAAGAGCCATCATGGTTGTGATCATATGGTAGTTTGATTTACAACTACCCGTGCCATCAATGTCTATCACCACTAATGTTATTAGTTCGAACCCCACTCATGGCTAGATGCAACATTATATGAATAAGTTTGTCAGTGACTTGCGGTAGGTCGGTGGTTTTCTCCTGGTATTAAGGTTGTCAGTGACTTGCGGTAGGTCGGTGGTTTTCTCCAGGTATTAAGGTTGTCAGTGACTTGCGGTAGGTCGGTGGTTTTCTCCAGGTAATAAGTTTGTCAGTGACTTGCGGTAGGTCGGTGGTTTTCTCCAGGTATTAAGTTTGTCAGTGACTTGCGGTAGGTCTGTGGTTTTCTCCAGGTATTAAGTTTGTCAGTGACTTGCGGTAGGTCGGTGGTTTTCTCCTGGTATTAAGGTTGTCAGTGACTTGCGGTAGGTCAGTGGTTTTCTCCAGGTATTAAGTTTGTCAGTGACTTGCGGTAGGTCGGTGGTTTTCTCCAGGTATTGCGGTTTCCTTCAGCAATACGTCTGACTGCCATGATATACCTGAAATATTGGTGAAAGTATCACTAAAGACCATAACCCTAACCCCTAATTTTGACATCATCATTGACAACATTTTTCTGGCTTTGTGTGTGTTTAATTATTATCTTCTAAAAGATTTGGTTATTATCAAACATAACATAAAGTATTTTTTGTTAATGTTCCTCTTGGAATTTACATTGGTTGAAATCATTCCCTCTGATTGATCACTCAGTAACATTTCCCCAAAGTTGGTGCTTTTCAAACAACTTTCATATAATACATTGTATACATAGGTTGGTAGGTAGGTTTATGGTGTTTTTAAACCACTTTCAACAATATTTCAGTTATATCATGACGGTCAGTTTTATTGGTGGAGGAAACCAAAGTATCCGGAGAAAACCACGACCTGCCTTAAGTCACTGACAAACTTTATCACATAATGTTGTATTGAGTACACCTCGCCATGAATGGGATTAAACTCACAACTTTAGTGATGATAGAATTGATTGCATAGGTAGATTGTAAATCCAACTACTATGCAATCACGACAGCCCCTCATTGTATAAAAAATGGAAATATATGTTCTAAATATTAAACCTCTGTTCTGAATATTGGTAATTTAGGGACCGACCATTTAACTTGCAGGGAGGGGGGTTATGGTTTATTTTTTTCAGACAACACGAGAATTAGAATATTTATTTTTTTTGTCGTGCAAAGCGTGAAATTTTTTTTCCAGAATTTAACATTAGGTTATATGACAAAAACTCTGAATCAGATTATTTTTTTTTCCTCCACCAAAATCAGAATATTTTTTTCAGCAACATTGGGAATCAGAATATATTTTTAGGAAAAACCCATAACCCCCTCCCCCCCTTCAAGTTAAATGATCGTTCCCTTAATACAGGTTTTTGCTAAATACTGGTGGTCTTTTAAGCAGGTTTGATTGTACATTTGTATATTCATGTTCCGATTTTTATTTTGTAGCAATAGAATGCCGTCTTCAAAGATTGGAAGATAAGTCAACAGAAGATGAATCAATATTGACCCAATTGTCAGATATTGTTAAGTCAGTCAGCAGTAAATTAGATCACATTGAAACTATGGTTACAACAACGTTATCAGGTCGAGATGCAGAGTCTATGCCAGCACCTATTGTGAAATCCATTCCTGTTGAAACTATGGTGAAGTCTCCACCAGTTGAATCTATGCTACAGAGCACACCATCACCTGCAGAACCAGAAGCTAATGAATATAGTGATGTTGTGGAAACCAGTATTGACCTTTCCTCTTTACCAGATATAGCTAAAGACCACAAAGGTTATAAAGACAGAAGAACAGAGAGGACAGAGGACAATAGAAGGAAAATGAGGAGACAGAAAAGAACTAAAGGTATAAAAGTCAAATGTTCTGGAGAACAGAATATACCTGTAGATGGTGGTGCTAGGCCATCTGTTCCAAATGTTAGGAATTCAGAAGTTCCTAGAAAAGCATTACCACAAAAGACTGCAAAAAGATCACCCCCTCAACCAAGTAGGCAAAAACTTCCCATGGATAGAGCAGAAAGGTAATTATAATTTTAGTTCAAAATTATAAATGGAACTTTCTCTGACCCTGTTTAATTGTACTGTCCATGTTTATGTTTTCATTCATTTTTGGAAGCGAGCAGAACAAAGGCTTCTGTGATATCATCACTTTTCACATTGGACTATGTTACATGTAAATAGTCTGTTTTAAATATTTCACATGCTAACTTCACTTTGCCATGACAATTTTTTTTTCAAACTTTTTAAGATTATGTGTATTTATTTGGATTATTAAATACCCTGATCAGACTATGTTAACAATCTCTGAACAATTTCATGAAAATAAACTTCAGAGAATACGTCTGTTCCGGGATACTGGTATTCAGATAATACCATCATGTGACTTCCATCACCACGTGACTAAAATCTAGGCATATGTAGTTCAAATGGCCTGTGGTCTTTCAACTTTGTCGGAAATGGGATAAATGTTACATATTTTTCCAGATTGGGTTTCTTCCTGCTGTCAGATGTACACCCCGGAACCACGCACCAATATTTGCTGGATGACTTTTGAGATCGTTTTCCTCTATCCATTTCTACCTGCAGTGACTACTGCTAAAATGCCTAGATTTTTTTATGAAGTCACGTGATCGGTGGTACAAATTCTTCCTCCAAGTCAGGAGAACGTCTTATCACGGAATCGTTGTATACTGATACAACACAATATGTCTTGGACACCACTATATGCACACAAACACAAATAATGTAAATAAGGCATGATCCCTCCTACAAACAGCTTGAGGTAAAGACGAACCAAGCATAATTTGTATGCGGAAATCGTAAACACGGGTAATACATTGCATCTCCAGGTAACATTGATTGATTGATTGATTGATGTTTAATGTACAGCGAGCAGTTTTTCAGCTATATTCAGGACGAGAACATGTTTACAATAAATCAATATGTAGGTTGAAAACGGGGGACGAATAGGCCAATGGGCAAACAAATTTAAACGCCACGGGACTCGAAACCAGGAAAGGTGATGGGTAGGGATGGAGAATTTAGCCAGTGCAACACAGGTTCCCTATGGACCACTCATGAGCTGTTACACACTGGGTTATTTAACGTGTGAAGAGGGTAGCAATCTCTCAACACGGGACCTCGGTTTTATTTACATATCTCATCCGAAGGAGGGGTTGGTTGTGAATTCATACATCCCGCACAACCGACGGATGCCCCTTCAAGCCGAAGAAGCTCTCGGTCCCATTTCTATACCCTGGGGTTCCTGCGGGGTTGGCCTCTTTTAGAGGACTAGTGCCTCTAGGATGTAGAAACCTGATGCCTATTCTACTCCCGGCACACCCTCTGGGAGGGGTAACATTGAGTAGGCACACAATAATGAATAGATGGTGAAGAATTGTGTAGATTTAGGATCTAGGTTAATTCATCTACAGACTGCATGAAACAGCAACTTATTCTTTGTTTTATTTCAGTACAAATAGTTTAGAATCTAGTGACAGTCTTCTTGATTCAAGAGATGATTATAGAAATTTAGCTGTAGTAGCAAGTGGTAAGAATTTGTATTGAATGAAAGAACGAACGAAAGACTGAACAAGTGAGTGAATGAATGAATGAACAAACAAACAAAAGAACATGCTATGGCAATCAAAAGAAATATGTACAATTATTATATGACTTCAGATACTGTCTTTTCTGATTGACTGATGTCCCTAGTAATGTTCTGTGATAAAATGTTATATTACATATGGTGTGGTTTTCATACAATTTCATTGGCTAAATCAGTCGTGTGATATGCAGAATATTTAATGTATTTTTTTCCACTGTGAAAAAACCAGACGTCTTGTTTCTATTTAAAAAAAATATTGACTCTATGTTTCTATTTATAAGTATATTGATGCTATGTTGCTCAATTTAGATCCGGATATTGTCCGTTCCGGACCGCCTTTACACTCCACCTGTAGTAAACAATTTTCTAGTTTTATTGTGTTCTTAAACAATAAAATAATGATGTGTTAATATTTTAT
Organism: Gigantidas platifrons; assembly: GCA_002080005.1. Lineage (NCBI taxonomy): Eukaryota > Metazoa > Mollusca > Bivalvia > Mytilida > Modiolidae > Gigantidas > Gigantidas platifrons. Next base: position 723,442 of record MJUT01019009.1, on the reverse strand, counting down.
TTTCAATGACACGAGTAATACATTACATATGTAATATAAAAATTAAGGACTTCTTATTCTGTCAATATGTTATATATGGACCTGTTAGGATTATGTTGACCTCAGACTTCGTCTTCGGTCATTCGTATTCAGTCAAATTATAATCCTAACAGGTCCATATATAACATATTGACCTCGTAAAAAGTCCATAATTGACAATAACAAGATGATGATAATATAGTTATTGTTTGACATTTTTGTTTTCCATGCTGTCTTCAGATATTAATTCTTTAGCACCTTTATTGGCTATTAAGAGGTCAAAAAGTCAAATATTTTGTTGTGGATGGTTATATTATTATTGAACTTTTTATTTTCATATTTTGTATAATAGTTACAAAATTTAAACCTGCATTTTCATGTATTTATTTATTTCATGAAGTATATGATTTATATAACAGTTGATAGCTTGGCCTGACCATGAGTAAATTACCAATGTGTAGATATTTCCATCAATATACAATAAGGTTTAAATACTGGTACTCTTCAGATTTTGGCAAGACAAGCCAAAATATAACATCAAGAATTTATATAAGATTATCATCATTGTATATTTACAGGGAAAAAGGTATTGTCGACAGTTCAACAAGAGACTATTGTTGATTCGGAACAATTCTGGATGTCATTGATACAGAGAGAAAAAGTCAATGGTATTTAATATAAAACTACTTTAATTTTGTTGGTTTCTTTGTTATGTTGTATAGCTATTTAATAATAATGGTGGGTAACAATTGTTTGTACTTGATACAACATTATGTGAAGGTTGTCAGTGACTTGCGGCAGGTCTATTATTATGTCAATATAACTGAAATATTGTTGAAAGTGTCGTTAAACACCATACCCTTATATTTTGTTTTTCCTCCTATTATGGATAGGGAGAATTCTACTTGTATATTATGAAAGAGATTGCTATTTTCTGTGCTGATTTTATATTTTTATCAGTCTACAACCCAATGGATATTTCACATTTTTTTTTCTCACTTTCTAAAATGGTATACTTTCAAAAATATTTTTAAGACAAAAGCATTTAATTTTCTCTCACATTATTGTAACTTAATATTACTTATGTTGTGATTTTGTTAAATACACTATTACCAGTAATATACATATTGTGTTGGTACAATTGTTTGTATCATGTCGAGTCAGTTGTGTAAAGTGTATCACTACAACTCAAGACGCATAATCAGATTGCTAGCTGTGCAGGAAAAATCCAATACACAACATGTCCTTTAGGACTGGACACAAATGAATGTCTCATGTATAGACAATGTCAAGCTCCTTATAAACATACAATGTAGAAGGCAACTTTTAGAAGCTCCTAGCGAGTGGTCTTTGGTAATTCTTCGCTAGTAAAACAATTGCAGACACTAACCATTCTATCCTCTTTTTCAAGTGACAATCTAATTAAGCTACTGCATATACTTCTGCTGGTAGACCCGTCCCAGTGCCACCTTGTTACCTACATAATTTATTGTTTATAAACTTGCTTTGACAGCATCGGTGGTGTAATGGTTGGAGTAGTATTCACCTCAAAGTTCGGTAGATCGTGGGTTTGAGCCCCAGTCTGGTCAAACCAAAGACAATAATCTTGGTATTTGTTGCTTCTCCGCTAAGCATGCAGCATTAAGGTGGTACTCAACACTACAGGGAGATAACTCTTTAAAATCAGTTGAACGTTTTGATCATATGATGTTTGTATGCAGATTTCAAGCATCTCGGTGATCAAAACCAGAGAGAAAGCTGCTATGTGGCTAGTGAATTTATAGCTCTGTGTCTGTTGGTTGGAATTTGTTAAAATTTTGATATTTATTACAGTGGATATATTCAAACACTCTGCCAAAAAAATAAGAAAATTAAACGAGCAGATCAAATTTTACCTGAAGTGTATGGTACCACCTTAAGGAGCAAGAACAAAGACTGGCTGGCTTGTTCTCACCTTCATATAGCTTACAATTACTCCTTTAGCATTTAACAACTATTACCCACTGACTTGTCATGTGTTGGATTTGAAATACAGTTCAGTTGACTTGGAACAACAATCAGTCATTTTATGTTCATTTAATTTTATAATATTACATTTTGTGTATCAAATTTACATTTACAATACACTAATTATGGTACCAGTAAGATACCTTGACAACAATCTAATATTTGAAAAAAAGGAACACTGCATGATTTGTAAATTTTGTTAGTATTTTGTTTCTTTCTTTTCTAGCCGCTAGAAGTACATTACAGAAGGGTGATGGTTCAGAATCTTATCTAATATTAGACACATCTGACAGTATGGAAGGGCAGCCATTTTCTAGCATGATTCAGACGGCTAAAACCTTCATTAAAGGTAAAAAATCATTAATTAATATTTCAATGATGTAGTGATGATATGGGCATATGGCAGTATGATTAAAAATTTGGCAGATTCTGATAACCAATTTTACAGATACTGTGGAATTTCAGTGAACATTTGATCATAATAATGTCGTAGAATAGATCTCTTGCACATTCACAGTTTGATTCTGAAAGTATAAATTATCTACCATTCTATTAGGCCAAAAAATCCAGTTGTTATATTCTTATTCCCTACTGTTGCTACATAAACACCTGAATGCATACACAGTAAAAATATGTCAACCGGGAAAAAAACCAATAGGATTTTTGTACTGATTAGCCACGGAAAATAAACAGATCAAGCTAATTGTATATGTAAACATGAGAGATTGAGAATGTAATTGTTTTCATCGTCAACACATGTTTGATATTTAAATACCATGAGCAAGTCCAGTAAATTATAGGAGAAATTGACACAGTAAAAATGTTGACCGGATCATCACATTGTGCACAATAAGTAATGAATGGTTGCTGAGTGGTTCTCTGATATTATATAGGTGTAGGTAAATATATATATATTTGATTTTGAACTGTTTTTTTGTTTGTATTGATAGAAATTCAAATGACTGTGATATTTGTATTCAAAGATTCTATAGAATTATTCTCAAATAAAAGAATACTATTCAATGTCTGTTTTCAGGAATATGTGACAATGCAGAGACCACACAGGAGAGTATGTGTATTATTGAAGTTGGACAGACGACACGAGTACTGGTACATCTTACTAAAGAAAGAGATAAATTATTATCTCCCTTAGGTACAGTAAAATTTGCAATAGAATTATACAAGTTTAATTCCATTTTAATTTTATTCTCACCTGAACTGACGCAAAGGGTCATGTGAGACACAGTAAAAATTTGTAATAGAATTATACAAGTTTTACTCCATTTAATATTTATCTCATCTGAACTGACACAAAGGGTCATGTTAGGTGTTGTAAAAATTGTAATAGAATTATACAAGTTTTACTCCATTTTATTTTTAGCTCACATGAACTGACACAAAGGGTCGTGTGAGCTACTGTCATCACTTTTTGTTCGTTGTCGTCCGTAAATTTATACATTTTAATCTTCTTCGAAACAACCGGGCATAATTGAAATCAGACTTGGTAGAAATGCTCATTAGATTGTGCTCTTTAAAGTTCATGCATTTTGTTCTCATCAGAAATGTCACAATAATGTATTTTGTTTGAAAAAACACAATGAGTATACTGTTTAACTTTTTAATATTTATTTGTGATATCATTCAATACATATAGGTTAACGACAGATTTTAAGGCTGAGACAGACATTACTGCTGTTATCACACTGAATCTGATAAGATGACATTTTTACGTCTTTTTATTCAAAATATAGATTAAAACAATTACAGTCTTTTGATTCTGTAAATGGATGGATTAATTGACTTTTGACGAAAAAGTTATATTCATTTTAATTCGCCATTCGAGATCAATAAATCCACACATTTACCTCATCAAAATATGGTAATTGTGTAATATGCCAATAAATAGTCATGATGTCATCCTGTTTACCAAAAAAAAAAAAACATAGATAAAAGGTTATAATTATATGTGATCTGCTTAAAAGTTGGTTAAATGAAAATTATGTGAGAAAAACATCCTTGTCCAATCAAAGTACCGTATAAGTGGTTTTTTTCGCGGGTACCTAATTTTCGCTTTATTCGCGATAGTCATCGATCAGCGAAAAAAAGAATCCGTGTAAATTTCCACCCTTTAGTACATAAGTTTTTTTTCTTAAATAATTGTATAAGATCTATCATAGTATGACTGTGAATATTTAACAATTATAATATTATGATACCTGTCATTCTGAAAGTTGTTGAAATGACGCTTTTTAAAATATCCAACATGAGGTGAATCCTTCCCGAAAACAATGCCTATGTTGACAGTGATCATGAATGAACAACAAACAATACCTTTAATATGATTTAAGTGATGAAATAGCATCCAAGCCATACAATCATAAATGAGATATTTTATTGTTAATCGGATTATACTTCACAGCTGGGAACTGTAATCAAACTTCCAGACTTGACATACAAATTGACAAATACATTTGATTACTTCTTTTCTTTTTATTTCAATCATTAAAAGCTTGTGTAAACACAGCCTGACAGTCTAATTATACATTAGATAATTATGACACCGTGACCTTTAGTATACACACATTAATTAACTAAATCCTATCAACAACTTTATTGATTATTTTACGCACGGTTAGATATAGTCACACTTTTATTTTATAGTTTATTTTCGTATCAACTGTAAGTGTTTACTGGTTCAAAACACAACTGCACTAGAGAGTTTTAATTCTCTGAATAGTTAAAAAGTATTGTATACATTTAATGATTTTGTGGAATAGTGCTCTAACAAGTAAAGAAATACGAAAATAGTTGACAATAGTAAACATTTTCGTAATGGGCACCCCTCCTGCGAAATAAAGAATCTGGACAAAATCCTGTGCATTATGCAACGATACTCAATTATTTCAAAACATTTACTATTTTGAATTGTTGGTCAACCTATTCAGATAATGTAATTCTAATATAACGGTCAATCCGCTAAAATTTAATTTTGGTTAAAACTCGGGATCATAAAATTAAGTACCACTAAAACAAATTCCACCAATTTGGAAGAAAATCGTGAAATTTGGCTCCCGCGAAAAACACCACTTATACGGTATCTTCATCTTTTATTGTAGGTCAACTATTGTCTTATCAAAGTATCTTCATCTTTTATTGTAGGTCAACTTTTGTCTAATCAAAGTATCTTCATCTTTTATTGTAGGTCAACTTTTGTCTAATCAAAGTATCTACATCTTTTATTGTAAGTCAACTTTTGTCTAATCAAAGTATCTTCATCTTTTATTGTAGGTCAACTTTCGTCTAATCAAAGTATCTACATCTTTTATTGTAGGTCAACTATTGTCTATTCAAAGTATTTTCATCTTTTATTGTAGGTCAACTATTGTCTAATCAAAGTATCTTCATCTTTTATTGTAGGTCAACTTTCGTCTAATCAAAGTATCTACATCTTTTATTGTAAGTCAACTTTCGTCTATTCAAAGTATTTTCATCTTTTATTGTAGGTCAACTATTGTCTAATCAAAGTATTTTCATCTTTTATTGTAGGTCAACTAAGACCAAAAGGGATGTCACCAATAATGGGAGGTCTTTTCCTGGCAAAGGAGCTTATGACAAAAAGTTAGTATTTCTACACATTTTAAAGTAGTTGATGTTATGAATACAAATATTGACTATATTATGACAATAAAGTTTAAAAAGTGATGGTCAACAATTCCGCGTATGTCACCAAAACAAACAATCACCTCTCACCCCATTTCATTAAGCATAAAGCATAGTTTTCACATTTTTTGTTTTACTTTGAAAAGAACCTTTTCTCACCATTTGTTTGTGCTATATAGAGATTTTTCAATTTTAATTTCCACAATTACTTGATTTATAGTGGGAAGTATGCTTTACATTTTCACCAATCACAACAGCAGAAACCACTACTCTGGCTCGCCCTAAGCTAAAAACAAAACAAAAGGAACTGCGGTTCAGTTGCTAAGGTAATCAATCATGCCTATGACCACTACCTTTCTATGTAATATTTATACCACGGTTTTGCGAGATAAACGGTTAAACAATCGAACACAAATCATGAGATTGTTTAACCGTTTAACTCGGAAAACTATAGTATAAATGGTTTGTAACATGCAGCAATGCAATATCACATCTAGGTAGCTGATTATTGCATGGCTCTCTGAGAGTAACAAAACTACAGCTAAGATTTAGAGTCTGCAAATATCTCATATTGGCATGTATTATTTCTTAGCTGTTGCTTACATTCTGGTATATAAACCATAAAAAGATCAGAGGAAAAGAATGCATTCATGTTACAATGTATATTAAACTATTTTAAATCTTATGAACATGGCTAGTTCTCGAGAGTCTCTGCTGTAAATACCTTGTAAAATATACTTGTATAATGTTATTTTTTCTTTCTATTAATATTAATTTTCTTTTGTTTATTACCCAAAAATGTAAAACTAATATCTGTATCAATTATTTTTATCAGTAAATAGCAAAATTGTTGTGATATCTGACGGAAAGATGACACCAATAAATATTAAAGCTGGAGAAGATTTACCTGACATTGACAATGAACATGTAAGTTAATATGATTGACACAATTTTATCAATATCTCCCAGTTGTTTGTTTTGAAAATCTCCTTTAGACTTCTTCATCAAATTTTTAGTTTATTCATAGTCCTGACTGGTGACTGGTTTGCACAAACCTTGATTAAATTAAGTGACTATCAAAACTTAAGTGACACTTAAAATTACTTGAAATATACATGAATATAATTTACACTTTAGATTTGATTTACACTTAAAGTTAAAATAAGGTTTGTGTAACCCAATCCTGAATCTGATTTTGATTTGATTTTTAGTGTTTAATGCCATTTTCAACAATATTTCAGCTATAGCATGGCAACCAGTTTTAGTGGTGGAGGAAGCCAGAGAGAACCACTGACCATGGGCAAGCAACTGGTAAACTTTATCACTTGCGGCTACGAGTCAAGTGCACCCTTTTTTGTAATTTACAAAGCCGTATTGGTGATAGGCTTGTATGAGTTGTTAGATCCAGCGACCTAACTCATTGAGCCACCCGGGCCCCTCCTGAATCTGATGCATTCTAGTAAGTCACACAAAATTCTACTGCATACAGTGAAACCTGTTTAAGCCGAACCCTGAATAAACTGGAATCCTGTATAAATTGAACTTTAAATAAAGTCTTAATGTAGGAAATCTATATCATTTCAACCTGTTTAAACCGAACACCTGTCTATTCTGAGCACAAAATTTTGTCCCAAGAAGGTTTGATTTAGACAAGTTTCACTGTAATCCAGTAAGTTATTTGAACACAAGGTAGGCATATTTAGTTCCAACCACAACATGCCATGCAAAATAAACAAAAAACAAACAAAAAACCCAATAAATTTATGTTCAAATATTTATGCCCCTGCCTCTACGAATATGGGGCATAAAGTTTTAATCATGTCCCTCTGTCTGTACATATGTAACTGTAAGTCCATCTGTCCTGTATTTGGTTGCCATTCAATGACACAATCATTTGAAATTTAATGATTAATTAATTGATTTACTTTAGCAGTACTCTGTATTTTAGCTATATCATGGCATAAATGAAATTTAAAGGTTAGAGACCACAAAAGGAGGATCAAATTCAGTATCAAACAACCAATTTTCCTATTCAGGATTTATGACCCGGTTTAATTTAGCTGAAAGTGGAGGCATCCATATCCTGTGTTCACACTCTTCCATTTTTTTTATGACAAACACAGTAATTATGAAAAAGAATTTCTCCCATTATTACGGCGTTTTAACCCTGCTGAACCAGTGGTGGAAAAATCTGTAATCCTCTAGAGGATTAGAATGTCTCGTGCGTTTCCACGCACTTGACTCGTTTGACTCATTTGACGTCTTGAAATAAAGTTTGTGTTAAATAATGGGAGAAACAAATTCTCCTTCAGTTGCCCATGTGGGTTACAATATTTCTCCACTCTCGAGAGTTAAATTAAAAATTTTAACCACTCGCCTGACGGCTTGTGGTTAAAATTTTTAATTTAACTCTCTTGACTCTTGAGTGGAGAAATATCATAACCCACGGGCAACTGTAGGAGAATGTATATAGAAATTTGAATTTATATATTACAGCTAAATGTGCAGGTTACACTGCTGGGACACACACTGAAAGAGGTCCGTTGTCGAGTTTTCTTTGTTCCTGTTGGACCATATGATTCTGTAAGATTTTGTATCAAAAATTATACTTTAATGGTTACATATACAATTATTATTATTATTATTATTATTATACAATATTTATATAGTACATTATATAATATAAAAAATACTCTAAGCGCTTTACATTAAAATATATATATATATATACAATAATAAAAATACAAACCCAATATACAATCACATAAAAATATAGTAAAAATGCATATAATATGAAATGGAAAAAAAAGACATCAAGAAAGATTTGGTGAATTTATAATTTAGAGTCAGCTATCTCTCTCTAATAATTAATTTGTTCTTAATTTCTAACTTAGAATATCTGTTATATCAAACGTGTTTAATATTTTGATGAGAAAATGAAATTGTACCTTTAGGAAAGAAAATTGACATACAATGTATATGGATATTTTAACTGTAATAAATTTTTTTGGTCTTAATATTAAACATTGAAATAAAATAATTATGGTTGGTCGTAAAATAGAGATTTTCCATATCATAATCCAAATGTAGGTACCAATGAGGGTGGAGATGGGTGGAGGGAGTAGGTGGTGGATGATTGTTTGGTGCATTTAGTTTAATTTACACCTATATAACCACTGCCAATCACCACTAACATTTTCACGTTTGACTGCCGTCGCTGTGACAATATGTAACGATGTAACCGTAATTGGTAAAGTTTTTCACAGCGATGAGCATAGCATGTACATAAAAGCTCTACATCTTGCTTGTCCAGATAATTTGTATCCCCCCCGCGATAGCATTGAGGGGATATAGTAATAGCGGCCGTCTGTCCGTCCATCTGTCACACTTTCTTGTTTACGCGATAACTTGAGTGAACATGGATAGATTTGAATAATTTTTGCATGTGGCTTGTAATTATCATTATCTTGGATGGGTTTTAACATGGAAATATTTGAAGCAAGGGTTTTGGGGGAAAATCTGAGTTTTTGGTTAAAAGATCACCAATTTTGAGAATTGTGTCTTGTTTACTCGATAACTTTAGTAAACATGGATAGATTTGAATAATGTTTTGCATGTGGCTTGTAAATATCATTATCTTGGATGGGTTCTTACATGGAAATATTTGAAACAAGGGTTTTGGGGGGAAATCTTAATTTTTGGTTGAAAAATCAACAATTTTGAGAATTGTGTCTTGTTTACGTGATAACTTTAGTAAACATGGATAGATTTGAAAATTTTTTTGCATGTGGCTTGTAGGTATGCTATACATTAAGACTGCAAGGCTGCTTTCTATAAATATATAAAACTAAATGTTTTGCAAGTGCGGGGGGATACATCGCACATTCATGCGCTAGGCGGTTCTTTTATTATACCTTTACTATTACCTATATTGTAATAATATGTTTATTATGATGCCATTTTTTTTTCTATGTTTGTAGAGTTTCATGGAAGGTATTGTACGGGAAACCCGTGGAGATGAAGTTCTGCCAGCTGATATTAGCAGGTTGTGTAACTGGACCAGAAATACTGTACGTGTTCAGAACAAATAGCTAACAATTTAAAACATCAATTACTCTTTTGTACTCATCATACCTAGAACTGACCACCACGATCCCTCTTACCTAGAACTGACCACCACGATCCCTCCTACCTAGAACTGACCACCACGATCCCGCCTACCTAGAACTGACCACCACGATCCCTCCTACCTAGAACTGACCACCACCATCCCTCCTGCCTAGAACTGACCACCACCATCCCTCCTACCTAGAACTGACCACCACGATCCCTCCTACCTAGAACTGACCACCACGATCCCTCCTACCTAGAACTGACCACCACGATCCCTCTTACCTAGAACGATCCCACCTACCTAGAACTGACCGCCACGATATAACTGAAATATTGTTGAAAGTGGAGTTAAACACCATACCACCATACCTCCCTTGTTATCAATCCAGATTTCAGATGCATTGAGATAGTGAAAATAATACTAATTTGTCCCCCTCAAGAGAAGCCCTCTTATAAGACCAGCTGCACTTTTTCATTGCAGAAGGGGTCGCCCTATAAAATGGAGGCTACTGTATATAGTAACGTAATTATGTTAAATAAGAAATGAGTAAAATTTATTCCATTTTAAGAAAATCAAGGGTCCAAAATGACAGGCAGATTGATGGACTCCTTTGACAATTATTGAACATACCTTATTTGTCACATACAGTAGTCCTCGCTTGGCAGGCCATTTTCTCTAGTTGAAAAAAAAAATTGTCAGATATTGAATAGGTGATTTAGAAAAAAAGTAGTGAATGAGTGATTGTATGAGCAATTTTTCAGCCATATCATGGCAAGAACAAGTTACATTTGATGAGATGATATTGATGTCTGCCTGTGATAGACCAACATGTTTAGTTGGAATTTTATAGTGCTTGCTCACTGAAGCAACACTCTGTGGGTAGACATGCCGTGCCACTTGGACGCATTAACCTGATTCCAAACAAGCCAGTCTTTGTTCTTTCTCCTTAATGCTGCGTGCTTAGCAGAGAAGCAACAAAAACCAATTTTAAAGTCTTTGGTTTAACCCAACTGGGGGCTCAAACCCACGATCTACCACACAAAGCGAGCTTGCTATTAACCATTACTTACACCACAGATGGGGTTTAGAAAAGAAATTAAGTGCAAAAAGAACATAGCCTGACTAAATGTTTAGTGATTAGAGAGATGTAAGAAGGAGATTGATGTATTAAAATAAATGATAAATATACATACAGTAATTGTTAATATGTAATAAATATATCTATTTTTCCAGATGGTGTCACTTCAGCTATGTGGAGAATTTAAGAAACAGCATCCAGGGGTTTCATGTGGCAGTGAAGAATTTAAAGCATTTGTGGACCATGTTGGTTCTGTAATGAATTTAGGAACAGAGGTAAAAAAAATAATTAATTTTCTTTATTATACCCCCGCTCCACAGGAGTGGGGGTATACTGTTTTACCTCTGTCCGTCCGTCCTTCCGTCCATCCCAAAATATTTTTCGTCGCATTTTTCTCAGCAACTATTGATGGTAGAAATCTGTTATTTGGTCACAATCTTCATATACAATGTAGGTATGCCATATTGTGGGAAGCGTTCTTGGACCCGTCAGATTCCTACTTCCTGTTTGCCAACTTAGTTGGTTTTTATGTACATTGAACATATATGCGGGGGTATCATAAGTGAGCATTAGCTCACAGTTCATCTTGTTTTTTTTTTAATTACTTAATATATTTTATGCATTTTAAATGGCTGTCTGAATTGATTTGGTAGGTGGCCATCTTGAATGAAAAAGATAAAATTATCAAAATTTTCTAGCATAATTATGGAACCACATGACCAATTTAAACAAATTTAAGAACATTACACCACTTTAAAAAAAATAGTCAGACCTTCCACCAAAAACTACTTCTAACAAATGTTTATTCATAAGCGTCTGCTACAAGTTGTCTGTAGCATGCATATGG
>MJUT01019009.1:690146-706795 GCA_002080005.1 Gigantidas platifrons | reverse complement strand
TGCCGACCAACCATCATGGCTGCCATGTCTATAAATAGAACATAGGGGTAAAATCAGCAAAAAAAGTGGGGATGAAATTTTAATTGTCCATTGCTGCTTTAGTATAAGTCAAAATGAGCTCATATTTTAACTGCAGCTACATGACAATGAGTAGTTTAACATATATTCCGGGTTTTTCGGTAAAAGATCATATTTAAATCTTCTTCTCTGAAACCTTTGCACCGAATTAAACCAAATTAGGCAGGGATAGTCCTTGGGTGGTCACATTTCAAAATTATGTCAGACAGCTCCGCCCCCCCATTCAAGATGGCTGCTGTTACTAAAAATAGAGATTTCTTCAATTGTCCATTGCTACTTTATTATAAATCTTAATGATCTCAAATTTTTATTGCAGCTACATAGAAATGAGTAGTTTAACATATATTCCGGGTTTTTCTGTGAAATTTTTCTTTCAGCCGAATTATACCGATTATGCAAATTAGGCATATTTTGATAAAAGATCACATTTAAATCTTCTCCTCTGAAACCCTGAACCAAATTAAACCAAACCTAGCAGGGATGGTTCCTGGGTGGGCCCCTTTCAAAATTGTGTCCGACAGCCCCAACCTCCATTCAAGATGTCTGCTGTTACTAAAAATAGAAATTTCTTCAATTGTCCATTGCTGCTTTAGTATAAGTCAAAATGAGCTCAAATTTTAACTGCAGCTACATGGCAATGAATAGTTTGATATATATTCCGGGGTTTTTCTGTGAAATTTTTCTTTCAACCGATTTTTACCAATTATAGAAATTAGGCATATTTTGATAATTGATCATATTTAAATCTTCTCTGAAACCGTTGAACCAAATTAAAGCAAATTTGGCTGGGATGGTCCTTGGGTGGTTCCCTTTCAATAATGTGTCCGACAGCCCCACCCGCCATTCAAGATGGCTGCTGTTACTAAAAATAGAAATTTCTTTAGTTGTCATTTTCTGCTTTATTACAAATCAAAATGAACTCAAATTTTAACTGCAACTACATGGCAATGAGTAGTTTAACATATTCTGGGTTTTTCTGTGAGATTTTTTCAGGCAGTTTATTCCGTTTAGGAATATTATGAGATAAAAATCACATCAAAATCTTTTGCTCAGAAATTTGAGTTGAAATGATATTTGGGTGGCCCACTTTCAAAATTATGTGTAACACCCCCATTTTCTGTTTCAACTTTAGATGTCAAATTGAAAACCCGGTGAGGAATTACAATCTCCTGGGAGCCTCTAGTTTCATAATGGCTGCCATTGCCATGGACACGGCCAAAATGCTAAAAAATTGAAAAACACAAAAATGATCATAGCAGGTTACTCGCCAAACAGAAATTGATGAAACTTGATAGGAACACCATCCACATCTAGTGGAATGAGATAAGCCAAAAAAAAAATCGGAATTGGTTGGACAAACTTTGCCGCAGTTGCCATGGAAACAAGAAAGGGGGGGGATTTAGAAAATTTTTGGATTCCTTTCATCAAACTTCATGAAACTTTGTAGGAATATCCACAGTAGTGTGTGGCAGCTTTTGGGGGGTTGAAAAAATGCAAAATGGCAGCCATTGCCATAGTAACCAAGGTGAAAAAGAATGTTAAATTCACTCCAAACTTCACAAATTTTTTCAGTAATGCTTCCTGTCACATCCACATCTAGTGGAACGAGATAAGCCAAAAAAATCGGAATCAGTAGGACAAACTTTGCAGCAGTTGCCATGGAAACGAAAAAGGGGGATTTAAAATTTTTTTGGATTCCTTTCATCAAACTTCATGAAACTTTGTAGGAATATCCACTGTAGTGTGTGGCAGCTTTTGGGGGTTGAAAAAATTCAAAATGGCAGTCATTGCCATGGTAACCAAGGTGAAAAAAATGTTAAATTCACTCCAAACTTCACAAATTTTTGCAGTATAATGTTTCCTGTCACATCCACATCTAGTGGAACGAGATAAGTAAAAAAAAATCGGAATTGGTAGGACAAACTTTGCCGCAGTTGCCATGGAAATAAAAAAAGAGTGGATTTTTTTTTTATTTCTTTCATCAAACTTCATGAAACATCGTAGGAATATTCACCGTAGTGTGTGGAAGCTTTTGGCGTGTTGATAAAATTCAAAATGGTGGACGTTGCCATGGTAACCAAGGTACAAACCGAGGTACCAAAATAATGGGGTGGGGTGACGTCCGCTATTGCTTTGCAATGGCAATTCTAGCTATTATTATTCTTCTCCTTTCTTTCTTTCTTTCTTTGGCACATGAACATGTACACGGCAGATCTCAGGAACTACAGGACAGAATTTCATGAAACTTGGTGGAGTAATAGATATATTATGTTTCTAGTTGGTCCTAAAGTTTTCAGCTTTGTGGTAAAGGGGGTCAAAGTCATATTTTGAGGGGTTCAAAGGGGGTGGGAGTTACTATAGAATCCTAAGGTAAAGTTGAAATTTCGTACATTAATGTTGATAACTTCTAAATGGATAATGATAGCGACATAAAATTTGATATAGTGATAGGTCACCATTAGAGGAGCAATTCTGCGTTTTCAAAATTTTCGAGATGTCTGCCATTTTCAAAATGGCTGCCAAAACACGGCATAAAAAATGGGCCGTAAAAATTCAACATTGTCCGATATCATCAAAATTTGATATGTGGGTAGATAATGATGTCCCGAATTGATTCCAGACATTGAAAAATGTTTACCGATCGCCATTTTCAAAATGGCCACCACAATACCGCAAAAATTCAACATTGTCCAATATCATCAAAATTTGATATGTGGGTAGATTATGATGTCCCAAATTGATTTCCGACATTGAAAAATTTCTAGCGGTCACCATTTTCAAAATGGCCACCACAATACCGCACAAATTCAACATTGTCCGATTTCAACGACATTTCAGATGTGGGTAGATTATGATGTCCCGGATAGATTCCCGACATTGAACAATTTCTAGCTGTCGCCATTTTCAAAATGGCCACCACAAGACAGCACAAATTCAGCATTGTCCGAATTCAACGATATTTCATATGTGGGTAGATTATGATGTCCCGAATTTATTCCCGACATTGAAAAATTTCTACCGCACGTCATTTTCAAAATGGTCGCAAAAATTCAACATTGTCCGATCTCATCAAAATTTAATATGTGGGTAGATAATAATGTCCCAAATTGATTCCCGACATTGAAAAATTTCTACCGGTCGTCATTTTCAAAATGGCTGCCACAATACCACACAAATTCAGCAATGTCCGATTTCAACGACATTTCATATGTAGGTAGACTATGATGTCCCGAATTGATTCCTGAAATCGAAAAATTTCTACCGGCCTCCATTTTCAAAATGGCCACCACAATACCGCAAAAATTCAACATTGTTCGATTTCAAAGGTAGCTTTTGATTAATTTTTTTAACCTGTTGTCAGTGGCCGGTTTGGGAGACTTGAGACTTCATAATCGTAAGATTATAATCATATCTTGTTAGAAAAAATTGAAAGGGTGTGATACAAAAGTGCTAAAAGGGGAAGAGAATGCATTTGTTGTCATTGTTCTTCAAATGAAATAGAAGATGAAAATCATTTCTTTTATAAATGTTCCCTGAATTTGGCACTGAGAAATTACACGGGTGGTTTGCTACGTCACACGCACGGATACTTGAACATCGCCTCAAGGTAGGTTTATGCAATTGTACAATTTAAAAAAAGGAAAACTAATAAAACCAAGTAGTTCACCGAAGGGCCCACATATCATACTTCATTGTTAGCATGCATTCATTGCAAGGATACTTTTCACACAAAACCCATTTCCACGCAATGAATGTATGCTAACAATGAAGTCTGATATGTGGGCCCTTCTAAAAATGGTGAACTACTTGGTTTTGTTAGTTTTCCTTTTTTTAAATTGTACAACTGCATAAACCTACCTCGAGGCGATGTTCAAGTATCCGTGCATGTGACGTAGCAAACCACCCATGAATTATTTGTTAAAACTAAGCAAATTGTCCTGAATTAAAACATTTGAATATTCTTAATAAAACTGCAATATGTCATCTGACAAACTTGTCCATTTAGTTGTCCCATTGTTTGAAAATCTTGGTCACTGAGGAAAGTGGACCCAGTCTCTGCATAAAACTATTGTGTATGTTCATATGTATTTCATGCTTAGGCCATGCAAAGTTAATTACTTGGTTCTCAGGCCCTTTTTTGTCAAAATTGATGAGGGAGGGCAGCATTTTTTTTTATCCTTTTACTGCTGTAAAAAGTGATGAGGGAGGCATTTTTTCTTCTTTTTTTTGTGAAAAATATGGCAATGTATAAATCTTTTCATTACTTTATTGAAAATTTCAATTTTATTTCTTCCGATGGTGGCAGAAACATCACAAGTGGTTAATTTTGTATGGAAACGTCCAATCCGCTGGTCCCAACGTACCATTTTTTATCTCCGTAAACAATTCCAATAAGGTACAAGCTTCAGAGAAGCCCCCTATTATGTTTCCTGGTAAAACTGGCAAACATTTGTGCCGAATTTGCACAGAAACGATTGACATTTTGTCTAAATGTCAAACGGAAACACGTTTTTTATTTATACATTGTCATAACGATGCTTTAAATCTCATTTAAGCATGATGCGTTTTAAAGCGTTTCACCGACCACGCGATATAAGAGAAAAACGGATGCAGTTGTTTTTTCCGTACGGACAGCGCTACCGCATTTAAAATTATTTTTTTACTATTTTTGCAAAAAAATCGGCAATGCGGCGACGAATTTCCACATGCGGGCGGGCATGAGAACCAAGAAATTAACTTTGTATGGCCTTACTTATTGATGTTTATTTGTTATTGTCTTTTCTACTTAAATGTAATTTTCATTGGATGATATTTTTATTGTTTTGTCTTGTATGCCTTCAACCACTTTAGGTTGGAACTGTGTGCATAACAATAATATATTTGATTTAATTTATTTGTGTTTAATGCCACTTTCAGAAATATTTCAGCTATATCATGGCGACCAGTTTTAATGGTGGAAGAAACCAGAGTACCCAGATAGAAACACCAACCATGGGCAGGCAACTGATAAACTTTATCACTGGCTGCGAGTCAAGTGCACCCTTTTTTGTAATTTACAAAGCTGGGTGCGAACCCATGCCATATTGGTGATAGGCTTATATGAGTTGTTAGGTAATCCAACTACCTAACTCATTGAACCACCCGGGCCCCAATAATATATTAAGCTGTGTCTGTTCAACTTGTGGGTTATAACTAGTAATTGATCTATTCTCGTATGACTAAATCTTTTGAAAGTCATGTTTATCTATTGAGCTATTTATTAATAGTCTGTATGAACATTCAATGATTCTGTAGAATTTCGGTAGAAATAATTACAGAATTCTACTTAACGACAACCTTGTTTTGGGGACATATAGAGTTGCATACATGTATATAGAATAACCGCAAATATGAGGGTCAAGAAAAACATTATCACAAGTATCACAAAAAGTTTTGATAAAACAATCTGTGGATTTCAAGATAATGTGTGTCAAAACCTATAAATCTGACATTATTGTCTTATCGGTAATGTCATAATTTGTTTGATTTGATTTGATTTGATTTTTGGTGTTGAACACCACTTTCAACAATATTTCAGCTATATCATGGCAACCAGTTTTAGTGGTGGAGGAAGCCGGAGTACCCGGAGAGAACCACTGACCATGGACAAGCAACTGGTAAACTTTATCACTTACGGTTGCGAGTCGAGTGCACCCTTTTTTGTAATTTACAAAGCCGGGCGTGAACCCAGGTCGTATTGGTGATAGGCTTATATGAGTTGTTAGATCCAGCGACCTAACCCATTGAACCACCTGGGCCCCTAATATGTTTGAGGTCACACTGACAGGTAATTGTGAGTCACTTGATACTGACAATATCACTTATCGAGATCAAAAGAAAAACGTGTAAGTTATGATAATATTATACAGTGGAACTTGTGCAATCTGACCCCTGAGTTTTCCGACATCCTGTGACCTATATATGGTCACAAAGTATTCCTGTTAACTAAATGTACCCAAGTATTCTGACATCGTGTACAATCCGACACATTTCCCTGGTCCCTTGGTGTGTCGGATTAGACAGGTTTCACTGGTGTATATTATTGTATTGCATTATTGTATTATTTTTTTCAGGAAAAGAGTAACATGATAAAAGTAGCAAGTGAAGCAGAGGATTCTAATTGTAATTATATGGAGTGTGATCCTAACATGCTGCCAATAGGTACACGTGTACGTAGGGGGCCAGACTGGAGATGGGAAGAACAAGATTTAGATATGGCAGGAACTGTAGTCTCCCATACTAAAAATGGTAAGGATTTTCTTGGATTCTTTGAAGAAAATTTTAATATCAAGAATTCTTTTTAGAAACATAAAAAAAAAGGTCAAGATTACTGTCTAGAAAATGTTATAAAATGTGCCCACATGATTTGAAATGTTATTTCAAAATATTTGCAATGTACTTACACATCATTGTAGGAGTAACCTCGTCGGTGGCGTAATGGTTAGCATGCTCGCCTTGAGTGCGGTAGATTGTGGGTTTCAGGCTCAATCTGGTAAAACCAAAGAGTATAAAATTGGAATTTGTTGCTTCTCCACTAAGCATGCAGTAGTAAGGAGAAAGAAAAGAGACTGGTTGGCTCTGAAACATGTCTATACACGGACTGTTGTTTCAGTGAGCTGGCACTATAAAAATCTGACTAAGCGTCTTGGTCTAGTACAAAGCGGACCTCATCATCATCATCATCTCATTGAAAATTACTTTGTTCTCGCCATGATATAGCTGAAAAATTGCTGAGTTGGCGTTAAACAACAAATTACTCGCTCACTCGCTCATTGTAGGAGTTTATAGATGATTCATGCAGTGTATTTATTTGTGTAAACTAATGTTGGATATTCATAATGGTTTGCCTACTCTGTCTATTTGTTTTATGACCTCCTGATTAATTTGCTATAGGCTATTTACCAAAAAATAATTAAAGTATTAAAGATTAAAAAAAAGAAAATTAAAACATTTAAAAAGGGCAATTTGAAAAATGACGATAAAATGAATCAATTGAATTTATATATTTAAGGTAAGAAGACACAAAAAATCTGCATTTAAAATGCATCTGAAATTTTATTTGGTTAAATTTATTCCAGTATTCTAAATGGGATAACTTAAATTCCTAGTACAGTGAACCTGTCTAAACAGAATCTCCATGGCAACAGTTTTTGTTTTTTCGGTATAGACAAATGTTCAGTTTATGCATGTTAAATTAACAAAGATTTCCTACGTAGTGACTTTATTTAAAATTTTGTTTACACAAAATTCCATTTTATTCAGGGTGCTACACTAAGAAAGATTTCATACATAGGGGACTTTATTTAGAGTTTGGTTTATACAGGATTCAGTTTTATTCAGGGTGCTTAATCAAGAAAGATTTCCTACATAGGGACTTTATTTAGAATTCGGGTTTTACAAGATTCTGTTTTTATTCTGAGTTTGGCTTAGACAGACAATTTCACTTTAGTTTGTTGTTTATAGGTCATATATGGATAGACTGGGATTATGGTAATATCTGTAGATATCGCTATGGAGCCGAGGGATGTTATGATGTCGTGACATCAGAAGATGTTCGTCTCCTTTCAGAGGATCAACTCATAGCTGTTGGCTGTGTTGTAAGAAGAGGTAATAACACTATGAATATTGCTTATTATTTGACCTTGACATAGAAGGATATTTTTGAAGGGGCTACTTAAAGAGAGACTATTTTCAAAATTAAACAAAATAAACGAAAACAACTATAGTAGTCCCTCTCTTATAAGGCCAGCCCTTCTGCTATGGAAAAGTGGCCTTATAAACAGGGTGGCTTCTCTTGAGGGGGTTAGTCTAGTTGTATTTTATTATCTCAGTGCATGCACATCTGAAATCTGGTCAGGTAAAGAGGGTGGGATTTGGTAGGAGTGACCTTATAACAGAGGGACTGCTGTACTTTTATCTGAAAATGCAAAAGATATTTATACAAAGTGACCTTAAAGATCTGAAGGATGCAAAAAGAAAAAAATATTCGAATCACTTTGCAGGTATTATAGTTATATTGATGATATAGATATGAGAGATAATTTTATATATTTTAAAGTTGTAAGGGAAAGGAATGTTAGAGTTAAATTGCTTTTCATTTACTGAAAGAAAATGTTATATTTTTCAATGCTCAGGTGTTCTTACTTAACTCCAATTGTATTAGGAGCTATTTATTATGTATATTCGTCGTTAATGCTGTTGTTTTGATATGGAATGTTTTGAAAGTGATAACTCATGATAGAATGTTTTGACAGGTAAGGATTGGAAACATGGTAATACAGAAGATGGTGGCACTGGTAACTTAGGAGCTGTTTTCATTGTAAATGATAATGGTTCTATTCAGGTTAGTCAAATTCTTTTAAACTTTTTTTGCTCCCCTACATGAATAATGATAGCAACATTTGCCAAGTCGCCAATAATTTACATCCATAAATTAAAAATGTCTATTTTTTTGGAAAATGCTCATCTTTATAAGTCAATAAAGGAAATTATCTACTTTATTTTGGAAAAAGTGGCTAAAACTTTCAAAATTCTGAAATACACATAATTGTAATGTATATACATGTATATACAAAATTGATTTTTCATCTAGTTTTAAGCTTTTGTTCCCTTTGAATTGATTGACATTAGGTCATCAGATAGTATTCCAGCAGATTTCTTGTGGTTTTCAAATTAAACTTGATGGCAGTAAGAGTGGTTCAGAAGGCACCTCTTGTCCACTTGCTTCTGTCAAATCATGAAGCTCCCGGTGTAGCCCTTTATAAGTAATGTAAATTAGAAATTGGATATTAGCCTCAACTAATGTAAACAATTTAAAAGGACAAAATGGGAATATCTTTTTAGGGAACCACAAACTTGATTGTATCCAAACTCTTCATGAATAATAATCAAGCCAAAAAATAAAACCTGGTAATGGATGAAGACTAAATAGAATTTATAGTTGCTAGTTATAGATTTATTTATGTCATGTGACTTCTAACAAATTGCCATGTTCTACGGGCTTAACAAATGTTTGTAAAGTTAACATTTTAGTTATTTTATAGTTACTACTTTTCGTCGTTCATACTTATAAGATGAGCCTGAGATGTTAGTATATTTGATTGATTTAGAACAAATTTGGCTCCTTAAGCCATTATCATATGTTTTTTGTTTTTTTTTAAATTACTACAAAGTGAAATTAATATTTATTGTATAAGAAATCATAATGTCTCAATTTGTCTATTAAATTTAGGTCAGATGGTCCAATAGAAATATGGGTCGATATATGTTTGGTCAGAATGGTTGTTTTGAAGTTGAAATATGGTAAGAATTATTATCCATGATTTGTTAATTTTTCCTTTGCTCGTTGCACACAATCCTATCTATTATCAAGCAACAAGCATGATAAAAACATATTATCGTTAATTTCTATGTGTTATGATATGAGGTATTATTGACGTCACCCTGAAAAAATCTTTAATAACCATATATATATGCGCATACTGTCTAGAAATCGACTTCTCATCGCAATATTATTCTTGCATCTCAAGATTTGCCTTCGATGCGATTTTGCTCTTAGAAATCCATTTCTCGCAAAAAATAATGGATTTCTCTTTGCATCTCCCATCTTAGGATTCTCCAATGATGTCATATTGCTCTAAAAAATCCTTTCTTGTGAATCAAATGAACGATAGTGTGAATATGAACTAAGTTTAATGAGATCTGACATTACGGTCATGAAACTTTTGACGCCAAGTTTCATACTCGTACTCCAAGTTCGTCCAATCAGAATGCTGTATTTATTGGATAGGACGCTCTGATTGGTTGTACTGATTCTGTACTATCTAACAAACTTAATTTCTTCTGTCACTAGTAATGACAGCCATTTTAACACTGACATTTTTCATCTGAGAATTATTATGAGATATAATTTTTAGAATTTCTTTTGTGAATGGTAAATTGAAATGAAAAATAAACTTTTAAGCTAAAAATGGGGAGAGGAAACAAGCCAAATAGAAATATGGTCGTTTAATTGGTATGATCAGCATACACATGGTTGGACTCTCCAATTGGCAACTACATGTTTATCTTTTCAAGATGGTACATTTGCACTCTTAATTTGACCAAATGTTTTTGCAAATTAATAAAAATATGGCACTTTTTCAGTGACCCAGGTCAACATGGATTACAGCTAGAATCAATGGTGGCTTCGGGAGGAGTTCCTAGTCCTGTTGATACTGAGTTATCTACTCCTGCTATGCCAAAAGTTCCCACCGTTGAAGAGGAGGATGAAGGTGTTGACTCTCTTGTAGCAGAAATGAACAGGAAGAATGCTCAGCGGTCTCAGCAACAAACAGAGAAAGACGTGAAATCCTCAGAAAATATACCATATGTGAAATCCTCGGATAATATACCACATGGAGAATCCTCAGATAATATACCACATGGGAAATCCTCGGAAAATATACATAATGTGAAATCCTCGGATAATATACAACACCAAAGTAAAGATGAAGTTAAGAGGCCCACTGATCAGTTCAGTGAAACTGGTCAGCAAAATATCGTGAAGAGATCATCATCACCATCACAAAGTGATGCAAAAGGAAGTAAAAGTCAGGCCAGCGGAAATTCTAGTAAGTACTGTTTACAAAAAACAACCAGTAAATAAATGGTAATGTTTATTACCATGATTTTGTGTCTATTTAACACACTGGGTCATAAAACACACCCCTTTTCTCCCCAAAAAATCTGGAAAAATTCTAGTTCCTATCTATAGAACACAGGAAGATTCAATAAAACATTCACGACAGAAATTCTCATTGAAACGACAAAGTATTGCTTACTACAAATCAAGTATAAGGTTATGTTGTATACATACCAAAAGACGGTAAATAATTAAAGAATTAGAGCAGATGATATTAAGTCTTGGCTCTTTTTTGAGGCATTCAATGGCACTCAGGACAGCAGACTCTCAGACTAAAAAATTCAGATCCTTTAATTTGTTTTATTTCTTTATATGTTTGGTGTATATTTTGTCACAAGCTGTATTACTTGCTGATTTGACAATAAAAGTTATTAAAGCTTGTGTTTGAACTATTTGTTTTATTTGAACAATGAAATATGAAAGAGGTACACAGGTATAGCTAATAAAGGGGCTGTCATGGTGATGATCGTATGGTAGTTGGATTTATATCTACCTATGCATTCAGTGCCTATCACCACTAATTTTGTGAGTTCAAATCCTGCTCATGCGGTCGCGAGGTGCACTTGATACACCATTGTATGTGATAAAATTTGTCAGTGACTTGCGACAGGAACTTGGGTTTCCTCCACCAATAAAACTGACAGCCACGATATAACTGAAATAGTGTTGAAAGTGACATTAAACACCATAGCCCTATAGCTAATAAATAGCAATCAATGTTGTTTCAAGGCATCAATAAAATCAGCCATCTTTTTATACATTTTGAAATTTAATCATATTTGTTTTCTTCATATTATATGGCCTGTATATTTGTTACTACTCCCTGTCCTCGTGTAAATATCAAATGGTTGATCTCTTAGTTATATTTAACTTTCGACATATCTGTAATTGAATGAAATTACAATTTCATATTGAATGTTTAATTTTTTCATTTTCTTACCAGATCCTTTGAGACTAAGAGACAGTGACAGTCAACACGACATTCCTGAAATCCAAACACCAGCCAGATTAAAACTGAATGTACAAAAATCTACAGACAAAAAAAGAACTGAGAGTCCTGATAGACCTGAAGACAAAGATGCTGCTGCAAGTTCAGGTGAGATGAACGTTGTTGCTAGGGGTGATGATGTTGAAGTGTTTAGAGCGAGTCATGGGTCATGATGTTTAATGCCACTTTCAATAATATTTCAGTTATATCGTAGCGGTCAGTTTTATTGGTGGAGGAAATCGGAGTACCCAGAGAAAACTACTGACCTGTCACAGGTCACTGACAAACTTTATTAAATAATGTTGTATCGAGTACACCTTGCCTGAGCGGAATTCGAACTAACAACGTTAGTGGTGATAGGCACTGATTGCATAGATAGTTATAAATCCAACTACCATATGATCATGGCCACGATGGGCCCTGAAGTGTTTAGATATAGTTATTGTCATTACTTTGTAACTTAAATGACCAAAATGACCACATCAGTTATTGCTATGACTTTGTGTTCATCGTTGATCATCTGTTGTCCTTAATGGTTTCTCAGATCAGTTCTTCTCAGAAACCATTGAACCATTTCAAGGATACTATTAAGGAATATTCCTTTAATGGTTTTATTTTAGAAAGTGTGTTTGTTTTTGGTGAAGGCGAATGAATCATATTCGGCCGTGGCCATTTTTCATGATGATATGATTGTATCCTTACTCATAAACACTCCCATCAGATGAAGAAAAACATTGAGAAAAGAAACTTTAAGCAGTGATGGTCAACTATCCAACCAATATAAAAAACAAAAAAACATGATATAAGTGAAATATTGTTGAAAGTGGCATTAAACACCATAATCCTAATTTCCTTTAATAGCATATTAAATCATTTAGACCAAATTTATTAATTTTTTCAGACATTGAGATAAATCAAGGAGGCCAAGGTATCTGGCAATATAAAGATGTTTATGCTGGATGGAAGTCATATGCAAAAGAACACAGTGATAAACTAGAAAAAGGATATTGTCATCATCCGAAAGGGGCCTCCCTTTTAATTATCGGCAAATCTTCGTAAGTCTTAAAACTGTCATTATTTGATACCAGCCATAGCAAAAGTTTGAAGATTCCTAAGGAGTCCTCACGATAAGCACCGGTCATCCGACCCAAGAGCAGCAAAACTTTGTTCGGACCAGTACATTTTTCAATTTTTATTTGGAATCATATAAAAAAAATTCAAGAATTTGATTAGAACCAGTAAATTCAAATATTAATTTTGAGGACTGCCTAAGAGGTAATCAGAAGCCATAATCAAAGAAGGACTGACAATACAATACGAAGAAAAGTTAAAAAAAAAAAAAAAAAAAACAATCCTTGGTCGACAAAATATTTCACAGAAAGCTTAAGATTAAATTGGAATTTTTATGAGAACACAAGGCAATGCCAGTTTGCACATTTCCTTGATCAAACTTTCTGACTAATTGGTTGCTGAATTACTGAATTGTGTACATAATGTGTATACTGGACTGGAAAATATTATTAAAACAGTTTTGCTAAACAGTAGTTCACTCTCTTATAAGGCTATCCCTTTGGCAATGAAAAGTGGCAATATAAGAGGGATGGCCTCTCTTGAGGGGGACAATTTAGTAGCATTTTACTGTTTCATTTGATCTGAAATCTGACAAGAGGGGGTGGTGGGGGGGGATGGCCTTTGGTGGAAGTGGTATTATAAGAGGGGGGGGGGGCTATTGTATAAGGGACAATTGTTCTGTAAACTCATATTTATAGTATGAAGTCTATTTTCATACATTGGTAATATTTGGGGACCGTCATGGACATGATCGTATGATAGTTGGATTTACAACTACCTGTGCAATCATTGCCTATCACCACTAAAGTTGAGAGTTCGAATCATGCTCATGGCATGGTGTACTCGATGCAACATTATGTGATTATGTGCTGCAGGTCAGTGGTTTTCTCCAGGTATTCCGGTTTCCTCCACCATCAAAACTGACTGCCACGATATAACTCAAATATTGTTAAAAGTTGCATTAAGCACCCTAAATCTAAAACCAAACCTGAAATCTGACGGGAATGGTATTATTAGAGGGGGCTACCATATCAGCGACAATTGTTATGTAAGCTCATATTCATAGTATGAAGTCTATAGTCATACATTGGTAGTATCTCAGGATGAAATATAACAGCACTCTAATAATGTATGATTTTTTTTCTTTTTCAGGTACAGGATTTTGTTTTCAAAATTTCAGCAAATTAACACAAAGACCAAAGAAATGATTGACATACGCAGATTATTACGTAAGTATTTTATGTTAATGTCAGACCTAAATTAAAATTGTTTTGTTTTTTATTTCTCTGTCCTAAGTAATTTAAGTTTTAGATTGCTACATGTACACAAATGTAGGCAGGGAGTGGTGAGGTGGGATGAATGCTTAGTTCATAGAAAAGTGACATTTTGTGTCATTTAATCCTGATTTGAAGCTTTTGAAATGTTTGTTTTTAAATACCAGCTTCCTATGTTTCCTGTTGGTTGTTTACTTGAGTAATATTGTATATTTGTCTGTTTTTTAACTCCACCTTTCTTGCAGACTGGGCATTTACACTAATTTATTTTGTTTTGATTTCTTGTATTTGTTCACTTCTGTGTCACGAAGATTAAATATATTTTGTATAATGTTCAAGATTATATCATTCTTTATAATAACACTGTTCACCCTGTTATATGTGAGGGTTGGCATTTTACTCATGTGTAGAAAACACTTGCACGACCACATCATTTCAATGAGAGGAGAAGTCTAAGCCCATCAAGCTAATTTCACCTCACCACTTTTTATGGAAATCTCTGTACCAATCTAGGAAAGTGAGCAGTCATGTATTTGTGTGTTAGGGGTATTGATCTTCCTTCCATAATCATTCTATTGGATTTTAATACCCCCCGCAACGAAGTTGTAGGGGGGTATACTGGTTTCACCATGTCCGTCCGTCCGTCCGTCCGTCTGTAGACAAATCCTATGTCGTACGATAACTTGAGTTGTGTTTGTTAGAATCTTTTAAAATTTTATCAGCTGTTTACTGGTGAAGAGAGGAGGACCCCTTTCATTTTTGACGATTTTCACTTTTGCTGTTCCAGAGTTATTGGACTTGATATGACGGAAAATAGGATTTTTACCCTATGTCGTATGATAACTTGAGTAGTGTTTCTCAGAATGTTTTGAAATTTTATCAGCAGCTTACCAGTGAAGAGAGGAGGGTCCCTTTCATTTTTGATCGGAACAATCAGTAATGTTATGGTTATGGAAATAGGTTGGACAGAGATGTGGGGAGCGGGGGGTATATCTTAATGAGCTGTGCTCACAGTAATACTAGTTAGAATTGTTCCGATTGTGTGTTGTTTTTTTTTAATATTGAATTGCAAAATGTGATACCAGTGCATATAAATAATTATTATACACTTGATTAAACTTTCTTTCATAACCTTAGCAGACTTAGAATTACCGATATGAAAATGTATCCAAATTTTCTGTTTCATCCAGTGAAATGCAAGGGAAGAGAGTTAGGGAGGAGACTATGGTGCTTAATGTCACTTTCAACAATATTTCTGTTATATCGGGGCAGATAGTTTTATTTGTGGAGGAAACCAGAGTACCCGGAGAAAACCACCGACCTGTCGCAAGTCACTGACAAACTTTTATCAGTGATTTGTGACAGGTCGGTGGTTTTTTCCGGGTACTCCGAAACAGCAATTTGGCAAATCAAAATGAAATTATAATTATGTAAATAAGTAAGCCTCCAATAATTATATTTTTTATCACAACAAAACATATATCTATATATATTTATAATCCACTTTTTTTTTGTCTTTACAGCTGCACCCTGATGTTAGACAAAGAGACATCAAAATTTATAGAAATATCATTCCTATGAGCAGTTTGTTGGTGCAGATATAAAAAACTTGATAATTCATGATTGTAGTGAAAATTTTCCAGTTTTAGATTAGACCATACAGATTCTACTAAATAATTTATTTTCATTTACGATATATTAAAAAGACATGATTTTCAGTTTTATTTATACTCATGTGGTGCATGAGTTATGTCTATTGTTTAAGAAAGATCACATGATTTGAGTTTTTTTATCTACTCATGTGGTGCATGGGTTATGTCTATTGTTTAAGAAAGATCACATGATTTTAATTTTTTATCTTCTCATGGGGTGCATGAGTTATGTCTATTGTTTAAGAAAGATCACATGATTTGAGTTTTTTATCTACTCATGTGGTGCATGGGTTATGTCAATTGTTTAAAAAAACGAGCAATTACTTTTGTTTATGGTTTCTGAGCTTTACATTTTGAAACGACATATAAATTATAAGTTAATAGAATCGTAGATATCTAATTTAGTGCGCATGACACGTTTCTAGGATAACCTTCATCATGTACTCTCAAGGCCAAAATATTTGAAAGCTAAATAAGTTATAAGTCTTTGGGAGGAAGAAAACTAGCATGCCTAAACAGGATAGTCAAAATAGGCTACGGTCACATAAGCCTGAGGGGGGAGAACCTTAACAGTGATTGGGATTACCATGCGCCCTGCGCCATAGTCGCATTACCCGACGAAATGGCGCATTTCCACATAAAAGCTCCGCGTCATATGCACGCATTCGTTTTCTGATGAAGTCGGACGTACATACAGCCGAACCGTTCTGTCAAGACTGCACGGACATAGTCCCATTGAAATTTTTTTAATCCCAATTACTGTATCTAATTTATAATTTAGTTTTTATTTCAAAATGATCTGTGAAAGTTCAACTGCAAATCAACATCGATATCTGGTACCTTGTGTACATACAATTTTATAC
>MJUT01019009.1:667347-689577 GCA_002080005.1 Gigantidas platifrons | reverse complement strand
TTTTTTCAAATTTTTTAATTCTATTTTCTGAGGAAGTTCTTCTGTGGAGGTTAAACCCTTCTGCATCTATTTTTACTCTGAACTTAAGAACTTTGTATTGTTTATTCATGTAATGGAGATGTGCATATGACTAAAAAAGGCTGCAGTTTAAAAAAAAAATGTTCAAAAGGCCAAAATATCTATATGTCATGCTTGTTTGAATGGGGTGGTTTTTAGCTGTTGGTTCATGAGGAGCTCTATAAGGTATAATTTATGGTGTCAAATAAAGTCTTGAGGAAGATCTGTCCACTTAAAGGACATTAAAGATATTACCTCCCCTTCTTTATAAATTCTAATTATCTCCCTTGTTTATTTAACACAAAATTGTTACCCTTGTTTATTTTTGCTACCATTAGGGTTTGAGATATTGTGTATAAACTCCATGTTGAGCAATATTCTAGTTATATTGTAACTGTCAGTTTTATTGTTGGAGGAAACCGAAGAAAATCGTGCTGACCTGCGGTAATGAGTATTACATACAAAATGTATAATGTTGTATATATCCAGCACACTTCGCCATGAGCTGGAATCAAACTCACTACTTTAGTGATGAAATGCACTGATTGTGTATTTGGTAAATGTAAATTTAACTACTGTGGTTATATACAGATAGAGATTAATATAAATTAATTACTTCCTATTATGTAATGTATATAGTTGAATATTGTAAAGTTATGTTGAATTAATTAATAAAATATGTTTAAACAAACTACTGTGTGTGCACATGGTAATGGCCTCCGGTCACCTTGCTTCTTTTATAATCGTACAATTACTAATTTATTATACAGTGCAATATTTTTAAAAATATGATAGACTCAGATCAGCGTCCTGACTTAAATCTGCATTCACTCCTCAAATCGGTATCCACTGACGCATTATTTCAAGCCAAGGTCTGATTTAACTAGGGTATTTTCAAATTGGCATACTTTTCAAAAACTCAGATCTATGGCCGATCTATTGGTTAGGGTTAGAGCATATGTCAGTGACGTCAATGGGCATCAAATTGTGACAGTGAGAAACGGACATAGATTTGAGAATTGGATGCCGATTTGAGAATTTCAAAAAGGACATCTATTTGAGAATTGGACGCCAATTTGAGAAATTGAAAAAAGAACATAGATCTGAGGTAACGATATCTGTGATGTACAAATCGTACACATGAATTTGAGGGCTGGAAGTCAATTAGAGGATGGATGTCGATCTGAGTCTTACATATATGCAAGATTCAAGAACATATTTTGTTTATATTATTAAGATATGCTGGTTTTCTTCCAAAGAAATATAAAAAAAGTTGTAAATAATGTATTTTTTGGGTAAGTTGATATGAACTTGAAGCATTAATAACTTCTTAAGTTGAAAAGATTTAGCAAACAGATGAATATTGTTATCCCCGTGGAGCCTCTGGTTTGTGTTTATATTGGTTAGCTGTTGAGACATTACAACACATCTTTTGTGAAAGTTTTAAAGTTGTGTATAATTACATTTATGTAAATAATAATAAGTTTTACAAATAATTTTATATTCATTTAATGTTCTGTACATGTTACTATAATTATACATGCAAATTTGATTAAAAAAAACATTTTGAATTGTTATTTTTGAATCTACACATACATGGAAGTTCACATAAGACAGGTTTTACTATATTAATAATAAATTGTCCTCATCAAGGTATAGGCCACCCCTCTTATTAGACAACTTGATCACTGAAGAAGGTGGGAGGGGGGGGGGCGGTCTTTTAAGAGTGGAACTATTTTATTGATACAAATGATGGAAGACCCTCCTTTATGTATTGGATACCATTATTATATAATTATATAAATGACCATATTTTGACATTGTTATAGGTGGTTCCTTCAGATTTTCTACTAAACCTATATCCTATCTCTTATTGTTGTACTGTCAGAAGTAAAAGAATACATATCTCCAAAAATATTACGACCAAGTGAACCTACTTTAACCACAGGCACTTGGGTCCAGGATATTTTTTTTCTCAATTTTATCAATAAAATATGCATCTACAACGTATACGAACCCTAGAGTAGATATTAGGTATAGAGTAGATATTAGGAAAATGTGGCATAGTTCATAAAGGTGTTTATTTCACAACGAAGCATGTCAAACAGGTTCATGTAAGTTGTAGATGGACATTTTATTGATAAAATTGAGAAAAAAAATATCCTGGACCCAAGTGCCTGTGAATCAGATGTGATGTCTTCAAACTTGATTTAAAAAGTCAGATCATGGGTTGTACCCCCCAGTCTGTTAAAAACGAAGACTATAAAATTGGTTTTGCTGCTTTTCCGCTAATCATAAGCACACAGCATTAATAAGAGGTGAAGCAAGGTATATTTTTGGTAGAATCAAGATAATCTGTCCGAGTGGAGTGACAGGAAGAAAGAGGCCCAATGGTAAATTTTGTTTTATGTGCTTGTATTGTTTCAACCATTTTGATGATTTTTAAGCCCATGGCTCAAGTGAGCTTTCCTGAAGTGGATGTGTACGTTGTCCGTCGGTTTGTATATTGTTAAACATTTTAGACTTCTTCTTTAGAACCACTATATACGCAAACTTACCACAAATGTTCATCCTGTGGTCATGGCGAAGTGTTGTATCTGTTTGAATCAATTCTAAACCAAAGGCAGCCATGTTTATGTTATATCTTAACGAAATAAACGGTATATGATCATATACATCGAAATTGAAGGTATTATTAAAATGTAATAATCATATCAGTTTATAATACCGTTTATGGTAAATTTTAACGAAATAAATTTCCTCAAATTTCCCCGTCTGGGTTGAAAACACTAAACATGTATATACTGTTCCTCAAATTTCCCCGTATGGGTTGAAAACACTTATACACCTACGTCGAAATTGGAGATATTATTAAAATTTAATAATCATATCAGTTTATTCCGTTTAACGAATTTTTAACGAAATAAACGGTATATATGACTATATACATCGAAATTGAATATATAGATCTATTTTAAATATCCCCGTTTTGTTATTTCAAATTTCCCCGTCATCATAACAATAGATCATGATAATTCTATAAAACTGAAATTAAATAAAAAATACATGGCGTTAAAGTGATAATAATCTGTCTCTTGATCATTTCTTGTCCACGTGATATTCGGATGTCCTTTAATATGGTCAAATTAAATTTCCCCGTACGGGGAAATTTGACGATATAGCCTTAAACCAAACCTGGCAGGGATGGTCCTTGGGTGGGTCCCTTTCAAAAATGTGTCCGACAGCCCCGCCCTCCATTCAAGATGGCTGCTGTTGCTAAAAATAGAAATTTCTTCAATTGTCCATTGCTGCTTTAGCATAAGTCAAATTGAGCTCAAATGTTAACTGCAGCTACATGTACAGGAAAAGTTAACATATATTCCGTTTTTAGCTCACCTGGCCTTTAGACCATGTGAGCTATTGGCATCACTTTTTGTCCCGTCGTCCGTCTGTCAACATTTCACATTTTAATCTTCTCCCCAGAAACCATGAGGTCAATTGCAACCAAACTTTGGTGGAATTGTCCTTGGGTGGCCCCCTTCCAAAATTGTGTCCGGTGATCCCGATTTCCAACCAAGATGGCCACCAAGCTTAAAATAGAAAAAAGGGGAATGGATTTTTTTTTAAATCTCCTCTGAAACTACTGAGCCAATCTCAACCAAACTTTGCTGAAATGATCATTGGGTGGTCCCTTTCCAAAATTATGTCCGGCATTTCAGACATCCGACCAATATGGCCGCCACAGCCGAACTTAATTTAACATAGGACCCTATGGGAAATTCCCATAAAAATCTTCTTGTCTGAAACCATTTGCCCAATAAGAACTAAATTTTGATGAAATAGTCATTGGATGGTTCTCTTCCAAAAATGTGTCCGGTGGTTCGGCCCTTCGACCAAGATGGCCCCCACAGCCGAACTTAGCTTAACATAGAACCCTATGTTAAATTCACATCAAAATCTCCTCAGAAACCACTGGATCAATTGCAACCAAACTTTGGAGGAATGGTCCTTTGATGGCCCCCTTCCAAAATTGTGTCCGGTGATCCCGACTTCCAACCAAGATGGCCGCCAAGCTAAAAATAGAAAAAAAGGGGGATGGAATTAAAAAAATCTTCTCCTCTGAAACTACTGAGTCAATCTCAACCAAACTTTGCTGAAATGATCTTTGGGTGGTCCTCTTCCAAAATTGTGTCCG
The DNA here is from genome assembly GCA_002080005.1 of Gigantidas platifrons. NCBI lineage: Eukaryota > Metazoa > Mollusca > Bivalvia > Mytilida > Modiolidae > Gigantidas > Gigantidas platifrons. The sequence goes on along the minus strand of MJUT01019009.1, from coordinate 685,325 downwards.
GCATTTCAGACCTCAGACCAAGATGGTCGCCACAGCCGAACTTAATTTAAAATAGGATCCTATGGGAAATACCCATAAAATCTTCTTGTCTGAAACCATTTGCTCAATAAGAACTAAATTTTGATGAAATAGTCATTGGATGGTTCTCTTCCAAAAATGTGTCCGGCGGTTCGGCCCTTCGACCAAGATGGTCCCCACAGCCGAACATAGCTTAACATAGTACCCTATGGGAAATTCACATAAAAAATCTTCATGTATGGAACCAGTTGCTCAATTGGAAGCAGACTTTGATAAAATAGTCAATGGATGGTCCTCTTCCAAAATTGTGTCTGGTGGTCCCGTCCTCTGACCAAGATGGCTGCACAGCTGAACTTAGTTTAACATAGGACCCTATGGGAAATTCACATAAAAGCTATCTTGTCTGGAACCAGTAGCTCAATTAGAACCAAACTTTGATGGAATAGTCATTGGATGGTCCTTTTCCAAAATTGTGTCCGGCAGTCGCGCTCTCCCACCAAGATGGCCGCCACAGTGCAGTTGCGTTGTTATTGAAAGCAGCTTTGATCCAGGTGAGCGATTACAGGCTCCTGGGAGCCTCTAGTTACTAATAGCAGTCGTGGATTTTACTAACATAGTAGTGTCATTGTCTATTTGGTACAGGCTGTTGGCATCTCCTACGTATTAGCAACACAACTGAGACAGGACAAATGAGAATGCACCATTCTTATAATTTAACATTAAGAGGAACGACTGCACGGCCACGATCTAGCAAGCACCGTAGTTACCCCTGTAGAAGACATATTTAGTCCACTGTCTCAGATGATATTCCTGTGCTACAAGATGAGAGCTCTTCAGTTTGGTGTCCGACGTGTCTGGACTATCAACAGATGGTTCAATACTCCACATTCAGCACCTGCGAGTCGGGAAACCCATAAAACATTCACAGATGATGATTATTGCAATACGTCATCGGCAGACTCGATAGGAATGTTTAGGTGACGATCTGAATAGAGTATTCATAATTAGTCCTTGGTTATACGATAGTAGCTTTTTATTGATGCCGACCAATAGTCGCGTTTGTGTTTTGTTGCATAGGAATACTGCACTTCATGAAAGCAGCATAATTGGTAAGATATCGTTCAGTAATGCACAAGTTGTACTAAATTTTAGTGGATACGCTCTATGTAAGTAGTAATTCGTGGAAGCCAGAATGTGTTTTGAGTTTTAACACGAATTGGCGGATATTAGTATTTTATCCCGAGCCAGAGGCGAGTGATAAAATTTACTAATATCCACCAACCCATGTTAAAACTCAAAACAAATTCTGGCTTCCATAATTTATTTCGATTCTGATATGTCTTGGAGTACAAATACGGTAGACGGTAATTTATATTACTGTTCGGGGAAAATGTCGCACAAAATTTATGCTGCCAATGGAAAAGTCAGGCACATTCACCGGCGCATGTGGGAATGAGATTATACCATCGATAAATCGCTCGTTTTCAGTATACAAAGCGAAAGAAGGGTGTCATGTCAGAATTAAAAACGATACCACAAGACCCTACCGAGCCCTCATTGTAAGAGAATTCATGTCTCCCTCTCCCCCTTTATCATACGTAGTAGCCAATCCCTCGGATTCAATAACCAGTTCAAATATAGCTCATGATGAATACAGAGTTCTCAATTCATATTGGGGGTAGGGGGTTTAGGGTTATTGTGTTTAACGCCACTTTCAACAATTTTTCAGATATATCGTGGAGGTTAGTTTTATTGATGGAGGAAATCGGAGTACCCGGAGAAAACCACAGACCTGTCGCAAGTCACTGACAAACTTTATCTTAAGGAAATATTACGGAGTTTAATTTATATAATATCCGTAACAAAGACATACATAAGGTGAAACCTTAATATAGTGTTGTGCTTAATAAAAACAGATATCAAATTGAGTTCTTACGACACGTTTCTGGAATAACCTTCCTTGGGTATTCTTAAAGTCAAAATAACTTCCGCCATAGAGTAAAGTCCACAACAGCGAAATATTTTCCTAGTCACTTATTGATGATAAAACGGAACACTCAATAAACATATTTGTAAGACGTATTGATTTATTTAATTGGTGTCAATATGTTGATGATAAATCTTTACTTCCTTGTAACAAAAATATTTTTGTAAATGTATTAAACTGGACGTCACCTTTATTAAAACATACAGATACAATATTGACCTGATCTTGTAAGAAGGTATGTTGGTTTATGCTTTTAGTTAGTCTATTATACATGTACAAGAAGATGGGCTACAGCGGCGTAGGAGTGAACCGGACGGGGTGTTGAATTTTAGGAGGGTAACGGACAGCAGGGGGACAGACTATGCTTAAAATTAAGTTTTCGTTCTAAAACATTTGCTCCACTTCCCCGACTCATAGGCCCCTGGACTATATCAAATCAAAGTGGTGTACAATTGCATGCGTAGTCGGTAGCGCACGACTGACAACGCTCCGATACTCACCACTCATCAGCCGTGGGTCAGTATCAACAATGAATTAAATGTTACATCTACAATTATATGTTCATCATAATGATTCTATTGTATGTACATGAGGCAGTTATTGTTCGTGGCCGTGATCGTATGGGTTCATTTACCTATGTAAACAGTGCCAATCACTGCTAAAGCTGAGAGTTCGATTCCCCTACATGATGAGGTGCACCGGATAAAACTGCGCGATAAAGTTTGGCAGTATCTTAGGCGTGAAGTCTTCCTCCCGGTACATTGGTTCCCCCCAACCCTTACAAACATAACCCGCCAAGATATAACTGAAATGTATAAAGTGTTGAAAGTTAAGCACATTGTTTATAATTCTAACATGACATTCTTCTTTCGTTTTGTTAACAATCGTGAGAGTTATCCATTCGGTATTATCTCATTAGCACACGACCGACTTTTCCATTGACAGCATAAATTGTAACCCGAATAATGCCGATACAGGGCGCAGTATTATTCGAGTTACATAAATTGTGTGCGACATTTTCCGCAAGCGTAAATATAATCAACGTATTCTACCATATTTGTACTCTTAGACATATCAGAATCGAAATAAATCATGGAAGCCAGAATGTGTTTTGAGTTTTAACATGGATTGAAGGATATTAGTAAATTTTATCCCTCGCTTCTGGCTCGGGATAAAATACTAATATCCGCCAATCCATGTTAAAACTCCCAACACATTCTGTCTTCCATGATTTATTTCTTAATTATATTCATTTCGGTATTTACAAATTATTCAAAATCTTTCATAAATTCGTAGATATCTAATTTAGTGCGCTCGACACGTTTTTGAAATGTCCCTCCTCGGGTACTAAGTCAAAGGACTGGAAGGTCAAACAACGTAAAAGCCTTTGGGAGCTAGAATACCGTAGAACCTAAACAGCAATGTATTTAAGATTATATCGCCTCGCTTGCCTCCCCATTTCTTTGTCGCTAAAAGTGATTGGGGTGTCAAGTGAGAAAACATAATTTTGATAAGACTGACCTAAACAGAATAGCTAAAATTGGCTATGGTTACATACGAGGGATGAAGGTTGACAGTATACAATTATGGCCCTTATTAGAGGTAGACATTCAGATTTGTCAACCAGAGAGAGGTTGTTTTACCGAGGGCTTGCCCGAGGGAAAACAACCTGTCAAGGGTTGGTGAATTTGAATGTCTACCTTTAATAAGGGCCATAATTGTTTTATTATTATTTTTCAAAACAAGAGGAAGATATACTTCATGTATTCAATACTTTATATGTGATCCCATGGTAAACAATGGACTAACCTCATTTCTTTTTTTATACATGTGATGCCATCGGAAGCAACCCTATTTTTCTGGAACAAAAACACCTAATTAACTTTTAACCCTTACTTAACTATTTCACGTGAAATAATCCATTTTTCTAGGAAACAATAGACAAACAACCTCATTTCCAATGACAGTGTTTTACCGTAACATAATTAGATTTATTTACCTTTAGATTCCTGTACAAAATTTGAAAATAAGTAATTATTCAATTATTCAATTATCCATTTTGTTTTTTTCTGTTGTTAACATGTGTATCTTGCAGAAGAATATTCTTTTTTTATATTTTTGGTAGATTTTTTGTTCATTATCATTGATTGTGGAAATGTAAAACCTCATTAGCTTTTTTGAACGTAGGGTCTTTTATAATGTCTATTCCATGTTTAGAGCTAAAATGTCTAGCCAGTCCAAATTGTATGCTCTTGAGGGCAGAAAGTTTATAATGTTCCTCGTTTTTCTTCCTAGCATCTGCGCAGAAATTTACCAACATCGCCGAAAGCTGGAGCTCCGACGTGCAGTAGCTTTCCATATCTACTTCCATGTTTGTTCCCAATAAATACTGTTACAAGCACATCAATGCACCATTTGTGGCCCTTTTGGTACTTAGAGAGTCCTTTTCATTCAAAAGTTATTCTATATCCTCATCAGTGCTGCGTTGAAACCGCAAATTTTCGGCCAGCGTCTCCCGACCAGCAGGTGAGACTGCCATATTGTTTTTACCGGACGATACGGAGTTATCTCCCTTGTGGGAGAAAATAGGGGTTGTTGGGAGGGTAACAATAGGGTTTTTACCCTCGATCGCCAAAATTTGTAAAAAAAACATTCAATTTGTTTTTTAATCACATGACAGTTATCATCTAATCAGATCAATTTAAAATATTTAAAAAATAATAATAATTATTGTTAATCCTAAATATATAAGCCATGTTTTAAATTAACTGTCAATTTATTGTCATTTTCAGAAATCAACCACTATGTTTAAACCACGTGATCTTGTCTTGATCTCAGTCATTGGAGGTATATTCTTACAAATGACTATAGCTAGTTATGACGTCAACGGTAATTCAAAATGTCACTTTGATAATAGATGTCATTGCAAAACTCTTACAGAAGATTCTATAAAGGCTGATTGCGCTAATCTAAAACTGGTAGAGATTCCAAGATTTCCGAATAATATACTGCGCATGGATCTAAGTCACAATCTGATAAAATATATACAAGATTATGCATTCGAGAATAACACCAGACTTTTGAAGTTGGATTTATCATTCAACAGCCTACAGACCCTAGGAAATCATTCATTTAACGGACTATGCAATCTGTCCACACTTCTAATAAATAATAATAATATAACCAAGGTAGACCAAAACACATTGTTTTATTTACCGAAACTGCAACTGATAAATTTTAAGAGAAATCCTTTTAATTCTTTGAATCTCAACTTCAAAGACGCATTTACGTTGACAACTGCCAAATTGGATTTCTTGCCAAATGAAGGAGCGGTAGAGAACCGGTTTAGTGGATTATCTAAGTTGATACATCTTGATTTATCGGGACTGACCGGTTACTGTAAAGCTAAGACTCTTACAAATGAAACATTTGAACTCCTTCCTCTATTAGAAAGCATCGACGTTTCAGCTTGTCATATAAACTACATTTTTGTCGGTACATTCCGCCATCTGGCATTCTTAAATCTTCTAGATGTTTCATGGAACAAGTGCTTAAAATCAACTGGTATAGAAAATATTACACATGATTTACCATACACGTCCATTAAAGTTTTGAAAGTGAACAGTGTACGTCAACCGTTTGATCTAACCATAGAAATCACGACTGAAAATTTTGAGAAATTAATTTATACAAATTTAACAAAGCTGTTTGCAGAGGGCAACAAGATACAACGATTTGAAGCGGGTGCTTTGAGGATGCTTCCTAAGACACTTCGATACCTTTCAATAGGTGACAACGAATTTTCTTATGGGGATTACTTTTACGACTTGTATCATTTACCCGTACACTTTCTTAATATGTCTTACTTGTTCAAAACACATGACCCAAGGGTACTGAAGACAGAACCATGTGATGATCACCATGAAGAGGGTCGAAATTTCAATAGCATTGCAAAACACACACAGCTTACGTCATCTGGCTTTCATATGCCACCACACCAGGAAGGGTACAGTTTACCCCCGTTTCTACTTCCGCCAAATATTACTACTGTCATTTACAAAGATTGCAATCTGCAATATGAAATTCCACCTTTGCTGTTATCTAGAAACAAAATACAACATATAGATGCTAGTAACAACATATTTCACTCATGGATGGGACCGATCGCTCCATTAGATCACCTTGAATACTTAGATCTGTCCAACAACTTCTGCACAAACATTTCCAAAGTGTTCTTCATAACCTGTCAAAATTTACGAACCCTTTTGGTGAAAAATAATCTATTGGGATTCATTTTACCAGATGATACAGATGGACATATACTCCAGCATACCAAACAACTTAAAAAAATAGATTTATCCATGAACAAAATACCAACACTACCTCTCAAGTTTTTCAAGCATCAAGACTCTCTTGAGGAACTGTATATGCACAACAATATGCTTGAAGATGTTGTATTTGAGATAATTCACATGAAAAATTTATCTTACTTGGACCTTTCAAACAACATACTTCCGTTTTTAAATGATGTCACCAGAAAGCAGCTAGAAACAGTCTACATAAATAGTAAAAACTTCAGAGTGGATATAAGTGGAAATCACTTACAATGCACGTGTGACACCTTAGATTTTCTTCAGTGGATTTCAACAACTGATATTCTCTTCAATAATTTAAATAAAACAAACTGCCAACTGAAAAATAAAACTACAGTTAGTCTATTGAATGCTAACTTACTATTTACTACACTAAGCAGTGAATGTTCTTCTTACACGAGTTTGATTATTGCAAGTGGGATGCTGTTTGTATTTTCTTCAATTTTGATATGTTGTATAATTTATCGACATAGATGGAAAATACGTTATTTATACTACGTCATAAAAAGTAGATATCGAGGTACAATTAAAGCTCCAACTAATTCGTCTGAAATATATTATGAATATGATGCATTCGTTTCGTATGCAGATGAAGATTCCAAATTTATTCACAATCCTCTAATTTTTAATCTTGAAAAGGAGACAGGGTTTAAACTATGCATTCATGAAAGAGATTTCATACCTGGAAATGATATAGCCTCTAACATTACTTCCGCTGTTCACAATAGCCGCAAAACAGTGGTTGTTATGTCACAGAACTATCGTGAATCATATTGGTGTATGTTTGAATATAATATGGCACGTATGGAGAGTATTTATGCCAGGAATGAAGAAAATATAATATTCCTGATTTTTCTGGAGCAGATACAACCAAACAAGTTACCATTGCATGTACTTGAACTTGTACAATCGCAATCTTACATCGAATATCCCGACGACCCCTATGGCAACACAGTTTTCTGGGATGAGCTACGGCAAGCTCTGTCATAAACTGTTAGGTGTTATTTTTTTGTCAGACAGATGAGTTTAAATTTACTATTGTTTTGTTTTTAGCAAGATTCTATCATGTTTTGGATACCAAGCATCTTGTGATTGTAACATTATATGTAAACATATGCTTAAATAAATTAATTTGGTTCTTGATCAAAAACATGAATGTCAAGTTGTAAATATTTATCTTTATTACATATTTAGGATGAGAACCAGTTCAACAATACATACAGAAATGAGACAAACGGAACAACCATGTTTGACAACCAAGTATGGCGAATTGAGTAGAGACAAAAATGTAGCCTTCAGTTCAATTCGCCCAATCTTACACTGTATCCGGAAACTATAAAGGTTGATTCATTGATTGGTGTTTCACGCCAGCTTTGGCAGTGTTTCAGCTATATCGTAGCGGAAAGTACAAAGAAGTCACTAACGTAAATGCAACGGAAGTGCAATAACGATCTCGAGTAGAAAGACTGTCCTTTTGTGCATCAACAGTACAATATGATATCATTACATAGGATATTCGTTCCGGAGTTACTTATCATTCTTGACAGAAAATGATATTTTAATGATGAAAAAAAAGAGCAAAAAAGTCGTTCAAGAAATAGGGCTCTTATGGCATGTTCACATTATGATGAGGTAATGATTAGCGTGTGTGTGTTCTATCGTGGGTTCGGGTCAGACAAGAATATACCATTGGTCTTTACTCCTTCTCTGATAGGTATACAACTTTAACTAGTAAGAGCAACGACATGTGACCCGGAATCGGGATAATGTGTCCGAGTGGAGTGACATGTCTACCCGTTGGTTGTTTGTCTAGACCAAAGCGGGCATCATCATGTCATCGAAGGTAATATCTTGTTTTCTACATGATATTGCTTATTGGTGTCAAACAAATACATTTGTATTACTCAATTCATCTTCAATTGTCATGCATTTCAAAACTTTTGTGAAACGAGAGGTAACCCTTTGAGCCAAATTATATGTACAAAATGTAAATGGAAAATCATTTAAAATTAACCGAACATTAGATTAGAAAGTAAACGTTCGATAATACCGAAGGGGTACTGAAAAAATGGATAATCCAGAGAAACTGGCAACAAGACGAAGACATATGGATCAAAAACACAATTCAATATCAGCTGAACACCACAAATCAAACATATATAAATTCAAATTAAAAATAAACAACCTGACCTAAAAAAAAAAAAAAAAAAGCCACGGTAAGAGAAATTTTATCCGGCTTGTACACTTTATAAATAAATATCTATATATATGGTTAATGCACTTATGTATGAAGTGTTTTTGAAGTATTTTGTTTAATATGTACTTTCTTGAAATGGCGAACGATTGCTAGAAATGAAGAACACTCGGAAGTAGCAATTGTGTTTGTTTTCCAACCAGTTAAAGGGGCATTCTCTGCCAAATCGTAAATTTTTGTTATCCATAAACACTATCAGATATGATTTATGCCTTAATAAAACGTGTTTCTGTAACTTATAAATGTTATGAAATGTACGAGCATCGGGGAAAAAGTGTGTAACTTCTCATGTTTTGAGATCAATCAAGAAATGGACGTCATCTTATTAATTATCGACATTGTTTACGTAGTTTGTCGAATCGTCATTAAATCAGTACAATCATGCACTTATTTCTTATTTTTCGTGAATCTGCTTTTAGTCGGTGTTAATTACGGACAAAGAACCATGCAAGCTGGCAGTTAATAAGCGACAAAATACAAATTATTCGTTTTTACCTGTCACTAGTAAGATCAATTGCATACGAAAAAAGAGAGGTCAAATTATTTGCTTGCAAGCAAATAAGTAATCGATGGTAATTTTCGTTCTCAAAAGGCGGAAAGTGGTTCGATAAACTGTTTAATGTGAAGTATTTACCTTTATTTCATAATTTTAAAGTTATTTACCGATTTCCAAAGCATATACTTTTTTTGGTCAAAATGTAGCTAATGCCCCTTTAATATTGTTTATTCAATGCAGCTTGTAACACTGTTACGTTACTTATTAGTCAAGCCCCGTTCAAATACAGAGGAAGTTAATAGAAATGTGAATAAATATTCTTATCAAGCCTAGTATGTTTGCATCGTGAAAATAATGTCACCAATGAGGAAAAATGAGATTAGGAAAACTAGCATATTCTCTATTTTAAGTCATTGGCTTAATCTTTGAAACACCAGAACAAATATCGCAGCCCTGTTATCATTCAAGATATTTGTTTAAAAATATGTCCGCAACTCAAGGTTATTATTTTCTGCTGAAATCAGTTAAAAAATGCATACCTATGCGGATATCCAAGTGTGCACATTTAAATATGCTATAAAAAAATCCAATAATAATAATAATATTTTTTATTAAGAAGCTATCCCATTACAACGGGGGCAAACATCAGCGGAATACCAATGTTTGCGTCTAATAATCATAAATAAGCATTGTTTATTTGTACCATCGGTACAACTTGTAAATAAGTCATTTCCCCATTTCCATTTTCCATTGGAAAGACCTGTAATTCATATGATTATTGTCCCCACTCACATTTTTTGGAACAAACCGCAAAGCATATCGTAATAAGGTTTGGTTTCCTGTATATGGACTACAAACCGTTTTCCAAAATTTTGTTCTTCGGTTCGGTCACTTTTGTCATTACGGAGTTATCTGTCCAAACGCTGAAATTAAAAAGTTCTCGACTACGAGTAATCACTGAAACCTTAAGATGTATTGAAAAACCGAAGTGTGGAAAGTGATCAAGTATTGACACCGCTACTTTGTTATCATTTTGTCAAAAAATTTTGATGACTCCCAGAGGTCGATAAATCCGCCTAAATTTTGAAACTTTTTTTTCGGATACCGGTAATCGTCAAAACTAGAAATTTTTTAAGTCATAGTCAGGAGCGGATCCAGGGGGGAGGGAGAACCCGGCGCGCGCCCCCCTAAAATTTGAAAAAATATGATTTTTTTTCGCGTAAAATCGTGATTTTTCACACGAAATATCCCAAAAATTTTCGCGCCTCGCTTCGCTCGCCGTGATTATTTTCAGTCCGCCCCTAACTTGAAATCCTGGATCCGCCCCTGATAGTAGTAGAGTGACTTTTCACACATTTCTAAGATTTTAATGCACCTATCTAATAACACACGGATAAATTTCATATCATTCGAAAGGTTGTATTTAGGGATATACGAATTGACTGTTCGTAAAAGTTGGAAATGGTCACATTTTTGCTAAATCGATGTTAAACACCAAGGGAGGTAATACGATAAAAAATATCTTTTTCACAAAAAATCCGTTTTATTTCATACGTACATGTATGAATAAAAATGTGACAAAAAGCATATAATATGAAACGCGTGCTAATTCTCGATAAAAATATCAAGTAATAGTAATTTAAACTTTTGAGACTTCTTTTAAAAATATCATATTTCAAGAAAAGGTGACAAAATCACATTTTCTGAGAAAAAAAAACCGAATATATTCCTGAATGTGCGAAACTTATCTCATATGGTAAAATCAACAACAAACAGATGCAGTGATGTATTTGGATGTTTTCTATAATAAATAAAAAAGACCGTTTGACCATCGAATGTGAAATTTTGTGAACTTTTAAGAAGAGGAGGGAGGATGAAAAATCACGGAAAATACATAAATGTCGGTTTTAGACTGATTCGGACTTGGTCTTCTGTTAGTTTGATATAAAATGCATTGTCAACAAGCCTGCCAGCCATTTTCTCTAGATCTCGATAAGGTATTCATACAGAAATGGCTACCCAGTTCAGTGCAGCACATGTTTTGTCCATTACAAATGCTTGTTCTTTGTGTACAGTTTGTTTTCCTAAGCTCGAGTCCACTGAGGAGATGTGGTTTCTCACTGGAACAATCACAAATGCAAAGGACAACATGCGTTATATCCCTGATCACGAGCTGAGCCGATCTTTATCTCCAACAGCTTGTCAAATTTTACCTGTAGACCATGCATTAACAGGTTGTGATACCACGTCTTCCCTGTTCAGAATAGGAAAAATAATCGGTATTCAAGTTGCTTAGAAATTGCCCAGAACAATACTCTGAACTAGCAAAAGTCGGTGATGTTGATTCTAATGCGGGATTAAATGCAGCCAGGAAACTTATCGCAAGTTTGTATGACTAGAAGAAGAAATTTGTTTCGTGTCACGAGAACTTGAATAAGCTCAGAGTAAAGCGTGCAACGTGTAAACATACCAGTATGGTTCGACTATTACCAAGTGAACCATCCCTTTATCAGCATGTACTAAGGGCTTCTTTCATGGCCGTAGCTACATTGAGGCAAATGAGGCAAATGTCTCATCCCGAAAATTGACGATCTTTAAAAAATATAAATCTCTATTCCGATAGAAACGATATCCACTGAATGAATTCGTTTAATGTCTACGGTTATCTAAAAAGCTGAGAATTTAGCTACCGATTCTACTGACATTGTCTGTTACCTTTGACGCAGTTCTGCCTTGTAAGGGAGACTTTTCGGTGGAAATTGAAAGGTGGAGACTTAACGTTGGTGATCTTTCTGTTCATCAAAATATACCTGGGCTGCAATCTGCACTAAAGCGTGCTGACAAAGACCTTTATCATACTATTTATACATTGATTGTTCTTCCAGTCACGTATGTATGTTGTGAACGCTCATTCTCGGACTTAAGACCTAAGTAAGGTCAACAATGACAGGATAACGTTTGTGTGGCTTAGCAATGGTCCATTCTCACAGAAACATGGCTGTGAATCGGGAAAATATTTTAAGATGATATGATGCCTCTGGCCACGATAAAATTGGAAGATATTTTATGGACAACGAAGACATGTACAAATCGTTATTCCTCTTACAATTTCATAATAATATATGTTTCGAACTCTCATTTTTAACATTTATTCCAGCCCTGTACATGAAAACTCTTATATAAGAATTAATAAATTGATTGATTACAAAATGTCGAGTAGTTATCAGTCATTGTTATCATTAATTTCAATATGTAGTCAATTTAACACCATAATGCTGTGAGTGAGACCGTTTTGAATCTTTAGACACTCTTTAAAAGACATAAAAATGTCTTATAGAATGTCAGTGACTTGAGACGATTTTTGATTCGTTAGGGATAACGAGCCAAAAATCGTCTCAAGTCACTGACATTCTTTTGCACTGCAGTGGCGCATTTAATTGAATGTTTTTGTATCACTTGGTCTCCGTCATCACAGAAAGTGACAGTCAATATTTTATTTCTCTGATATGATTTCTGGGTTTATTATCCTCTTATAGCACCACCAAAGAGGGTCATAAGGTCAAAAACCGCAGAAAGTGAATAGAAAATGGCACTATTTTTAATGGTTGTTTTCACTCAACAATATAGCTGGGCGTAGGATCGGATAGAAGTCTTCTTTAGTGTTACCAGATACATTAATGCAATTTCTTTTAATTCTTCTGGTGTTAGTTTAGTGCATTTCTTGTGTACATGGATTTCGAAATACTACCTCTTGCCTGGTAAAGTAGAAAATACGAAAATTAAATCTTAAAAAGTTATGATTACTGAACTAGAAAAAATATGCCAGGAAATGGCTAGAATCGAGGATTTTGCGTCAATCAAGTCGGAGCTTCTGGGGGCCTTAGGCGGCCACAGACCCCATTGCCTTAATATTTTCGCCTGGCTTAAGTTTCATTGGTCTTATTTAAAAAAGAGTCTACTATAGCTATCACTTTTAAATTGTTCATTGTAGAGACCTAGGGTTTTCAGCATTGAACATCAAATTACATGACCTTCGAAATGAAATCAAGTTCAGAGATCGTAGAACCTTGAATTGCCTTTTGAAGCAGAAAAGTACCTAACAATCATATATTTTTGGAATCAGGGGACAAAGAGCTATCACATGGGACTTTTATCCGACTGGAAGTGACATTTCTAACTTCAAGGTCAAAGGTGAAGGAACCAAAAGTTGCCTTTAGAATAAAAAAAAAGTAGGTAGCAACCATACATATTTAGAACCAGGCCAATGAGGACTATAAAGTGGTACATTTCTAACCCGGAAGAGACATATTAATCAAACCTGAAGTGAAAAAGTCCCTTTCAGCAATTGTTTACATAATAGAACACAAATGTAAAACATTATCGTATACTATGTTGACAGTGGGGTGAGTTGTCTGGCATGCCATTTGACTCCATGTTTGCTTACAATTGTGACGTCGACGTAGTCACGTGATCAATATCATTTTAAGGGGTATAATAAAGGGGTGATGATATTCTTTCAGTATTATATATGCCAATTTCCTTTATTTAGTACTAAGTACTAAGTATATGATAAAAACAGATATCAAATTTAGTTCGTACGACACGTTTCTGGAATAATCTTCCTCGGGTATGCTTAAAGTCAAAATAACTTCCGCCATAGAGTAAAGTCCACAACAGCGAAATGTTTTCCTGCTTTCAATATGTTGATGATAAATCTTTACTTTCTTGTAACAAAAATATCTTTGTAAATATAACTAAAATATATCTAAATCTATTAATCTGGACGTCACCTTTATTAAAACATACAGATAAAATATTGACCTGATCTTGTTAGAAGGTATGTTGGGTTATGCTTTTAGTTAGTCTATTATACATGTACAAGAAGATGGGCTACAGTGGCGTAGGAGTGAACAGGACGGGGGTGGGTTGAATTTTAGGAGGGTAACGGACAGCAGGGGGGACAGACCATGCTTAAAATAAAGTTTTCTTTCTAAAACATTTGTCCCACTCCCCCGGCTCATAGGCCCCTGGACTATATCAAATCAAAGTGGTGTACAATTGCATGCGTAGTCGGTAGCGCACGACTGACCACGCTCCGATACTCACCACCCATCAGCCGTGGGTCAGTACCAACGATGAATTAAATGTTACATTTACAATTGTTTGTTCATCATAATTAGGAAGTGACATTTTTAACTTCAATGTCAAAGGTGAAGGAACCAAAAGTTGCCGTTAGAATAAAATAAAAGTATGTAGCAACCATACATATTTAGAACCAGGCCAATGAGGAATATAAAGTGGTTCATTTATAACCCGGGAGAGACATATTAATCAAATCTGAAGTGAAAAAAGTCCCTTTTAGCCATATCTATTTGGAATGAGGACACTATCAAATAATGCTTTGTCTGGACCGAAAGTGGCATTTTTTATTGACGGAGGTGACAAAACTACTAATCATTCATATATTTTCAGAATAAAGAGAGCATATTCTATTACATTGTACACTTTTAAGATCAGAAGTGAGATTTTTTCTATGAACTACTATAAAATTCAAGGTCAAGTCTGGAGAAAGACCTTTCACTCTGAATTATAATCATCTTTAAATACCAAAAATATTCATGCTTCCATAAACGTAGATGCCATTCATCATCGTCATCGTCGTCGTCGTAATCATCATCATCATCATCATCATCGCGTAGACGTGAAGAGATCCTCGGTATTATTATTCTTTAACACTCATCCGCCATTCGGTAGATGTCTAGAAACCTCAACATTGCGAGCTCTATCCAGTGACGTAATGTTAAACCACTCAATCACCGACCCTAAAATAGTAAGAAGAGTTTGATGATACCAAAGGGGTAATCAGTATCTGTAAATCAAAGACGAAGAGACGATAAAGGACAAACTGACAAAAAAAAACGTTCTACAAAACATAGACATACAACTAACGACCGAGAACCCCATTAATAATCGGGGTACATCTAAACCACTTGACATAATATAACCACAAGAGTGGGAACAATTTTACCTTACCAATCTTAAGATAGGAGGAAGCTTGACTTAACACTAATGCGGTTTCTCTACTGCACACTTAGAAAGCGGAAACATTGATCACAAAGCCCAAACAGAAATAAATTTGACACACTTCTTTATCTTTATTTAAATAACTTGTCCCTTACAGGTTATTATCAGTTTTCAGTTTAAACGATTGCATTATGTAAGTATTGGGAATAATATTACGGATCAATATATGAAACGAGGAAGAAGATAATATCACACAAAGATAAAGCGGTAACAGATATATACGTCTGTTATTGCTTATTCATAAGAACAGTTTGAATATACCAAAGGGACTATCTATCAAAGGCTATATATCGAGGGACAGACAAGACCAACCACCAATAGAAAAAAACAAACAATTATCTACACAACATACACAGGAAACGTACGATTGAGCAAAACAAACCTAGCAAAACTCAGCGGGTGAACTCCAGTTCTCCTGAAAGGAAAGTACTCCCGCTTCACTGGTGGCACCCGTCGTGTTACTCTTGTTACAAGCCAGGTTATAAGTCATGAACGAAGAAATGATATTCTGTAACTGTTGACTAAGTAATCGTGGCAGCCATAGAGCTTCTGAAGTGATGATTACAACGTAACCACAAGGAACACTTGGCTCGGTAACCTCCTTGCTAGGAACAACCCTCTATCAATGATAGCTTTTGCTGCAATTTTACACAAAATATTTGCCTCACGACGATAACTTATATCATATACCCTCATTTAGGTTAGGATTTGTTTTTGGCAAACAGAAGGTGTCATTAATGACAAAAGTCAGCTTCCCTTTGTAAAACATTACTGCAACGAAGGACCCGGTAGGCTCAATGAGTTAGGTAGTTGGATTACTTTACAACGCATGCAAGCCTATCACCAATACGGCGTAGGTTCGCGCCCGGCTGTGTAAATTACAAAGAAGTGTACACTCGACTCGCAGCTGCAAGCGATAAATTTTACCAGTTGCTTGCCCATGGTCGGTGATTCTCTCCGGTTACTTCGGCTTCTTCCGCCACTAAAACTGGTTACCATGATAGAGCTGAAATATTGCTCAAAGTGGTGCTAAAATAATCAATCAATCAATCAATCAATCAATCAATCAATCAATCAATCAATCAATCAATCAATCAATCAATCAATCAATCAATCAATCAATCAATCAATCAATCAATCAATCAATCAATCAATCAATCAATCAATCAATGCAATCAGGAACACACTTTACGAAAAACATGTGTGTCTTACACTAACTTATAATGTCATAAAACATTTATGGTGGTGAAGTAAAATCGCTTTTATAACTCATTAAGGTGAAAGGTTTGAGGATATCTCTAGGGTAATCAGAAGTGGTCAAAGGCAGACAATACAAGACAAAACGAAAAGAGGACAAAAGAACAATGATCCACAAAACAATATACAGAAAACAAAAGATTGAGCAACACGAATCCAAATAAAAACACGGTTTGAACTCATGTGCTCCGTAAGGGTAAGACGATTCCTGTTCCGGTCGAACATTTACGATAATCACATAATAAATAAACTGATGATAAGCTATATTATTTATCTTATTATTACAGTAAATCAACATGATTTCATACATGTACTTAATCTGTGATGCCATAATGCTCGCTATGATAGGAGGTATTGCAGAGAGGATATCAACCGAATGTAAATTCGACACCAGATGTCAGTGTTATTCCATTCAAGGAACATATCTATACAGCGCCGATTGTATAAACCAAAAACTTTCCACCATACCAGCGTTTGAAAATGATATACAAAAAATTGATTTCGGCTATAATCTGATACGAGAAATACCAGGTTCAAGGTTCGAGAAGAATACAAAATTACAAGAATTATCGCTTGGACATAATAGATTGCAATCTATCAACATGGAATCGTTTGTTGGCCTATCTAATCTCACATACCTTAACATGAACCATAACATTATTAGCCACGTCGGAAGAAATTCGTTTTCCTTTCTCAAAAAGCTGCAGATTTTAGACTAAAGAACAATAATATTAGCGCTATAGATCTTAATTTCACATTTTTACGTTCTTTACGTACTTTGCGAATAGACTTCAATGCAAATGAAAGCCATGTGATTCCGAGAGGACTTGTAAATTTGAGAAACTTGGATGTTTCTGGTCGATCAGGTAAATGTGAAATTAAACGATTGACGAACAAAACGTTTGAATTTGTACCAACACTACAGGATCTAGATTTATCGGCGTGTAAAATAAATAATATAAACAAAGGAACGTTCCGATCAATGGCAAACTTGTCTAAATTAGATGTATCATTTAACCCATGCTTAAAATTCAGAGGAATTGAAAATATTACCTATGATCTACCTTTCACATCAATCAAAATTTTTAAAATGAACTAAGTTCATCGACCTTTCGAACTGAACACAGAATTGCAAAAATCCCATATATTGAATTTGAATCATACACATCTTGTGGAAATACAGATGGAAAGCAACCGAATACAGCTTGTGGAAGAGGGAGCCTTGCTTTATTTTCCTCAAACCATCCGTAATATGTCAATATCGCACAACTATTTTTCTTTTGGGTCATACATTTATGATGCATTAGCAGTACCACTACAGTTTTTGAATTTGTCTTACCTTGGCACCCCGCTTTATCCATTTGAACCGCGAATTTTGTAATGTCCCTGATCGTGATGTGCGTGATCAAATTGGAAGAAGGAAAGACGTTCCAGGTAATCTACAACAATATAAAGGAACTCGTATCCCGATCCCTCCAAATCTGAAAACATTTATATATAAACAATGTG
>MJUT01019009.1:647933-658017 GCA_002080005.1 Gigantidas platifrons | reverse complement strand
AAATGGAAAGTTCACAATGGAAAAATTGAAATCATCTCTTTTGTCGTAAAGTTTCGAGGTGTAGGTCAAGGTATGAAACAGACCTATCTGTATCTGTGGTATCCTTTACGTAATGTACTTTTAACGGATAAAAACACACTCTATAAGCAAGAATTAATCCTACATGGATACACGAATAATACAAGAATAATAAATACATATTTTATAAAGAAAAATTCTTAGTGTTTTCAGATTAACAATTTACAAATCAACACAAACCTATGATTTTTGAAAACAAAGAAATTGACAGTTTCCCGGTTGTTGACTGATTTTGTCTGTTTATTGATTTATGAGTTTTGAATTTCCCTTTGGAAGATTACTCTGTGTTCGGTAATTTTGTTATTACCCTTATAAACTACTTTTATTTACAATGCACAACTATATAGTGTATGCATTTACTTACTAAAAAGTGAACAACAGATTGTCTCTTGTTATTAAATATTTGGATGTTCACAATCCGCTAATTAGATTTCAAAATGATTCTGTCTAACCGTCGCCTTAATAAAAAGTGTTTAATTATAATCTAATAATAGAATTTTCCGCTTTCACAGTTGAAAAACAACAAGAGTTATCTTTCTTTCTGTAACGGAAATGCCATTCAAACAGTCAATATGTATGCTTGGTTTTGTGTCCACTTAGTAATGAAAATTAAAACTCATCTCGATGGGAAAATATATTCCTGCTAACAATATTGTTTTCATATATGAATATGGAGAATGTTCAATTCATTTTTACTGTTCATAGAATAATAAAATATTTTATCAGGAAAAAAAGCGTTCTCGCATCGAGTGCTGTAGATCATGGGGTTGAGCCCTTGTCGGGTGAAAACAAGGACTATAAAATTAGTATTTACTGCTTCTCCTCTGAACACACATCATTAAGGATCAAGAACAAAGACTGGTTTGGCTTGAATCAGAATAGAGTGTCCGAGTTGAACGACATGTTCTACGCGAACTGTTGTTTCAGCAAGCTGGCAGTATAAAATTCCAACTGATCATGTTGGTCTAGTACAAAGCCGACATCATCATCATCCCATCGAAATACAACTGGATTCGGACTGCACATTAATGTTATACTATGTTGAAGTGTATTTCTTTATTCTTAATCTGTTAACATCAGTTGCATTTTAAGAATAGCTGATTGCTGTTTTAGTCAGAAGTTATGATTATGTACTGTCTACTGTTAGACTGTCTTTACGTTCTGAGTTCCGTGTTGTGATGTCCGTTACGAATTCCGCATATAAACGATGTTGGGTTCGTCTTTACCTCGAGTTGTTTGTTGGGGCGTTCATGTCTTATTTACTCTATTTGTGTTTGTTGGTGTCCAACGTATATTATGTTGTGTTTTTCTTTTTGTTTTCTTTTCTTCGTCTTGTGTACCCTATTTTCCTAGTTTCACTGTGTTGTCCAATTTTAAGTGCCCCCTCGATATTCTCTAGATAATGTTTATTTAAAATGTTAGAAAATATTATGTATGGTTATTTATTGTAAACGTGCAGATATTAAATGTCTAATGATAGATGGTATAAATAAAGGTGGGGACTATGTTTTTGATTAATAAAATCACTAAATTTTATAGAAAAGTACAATCTTGACCTAAAAGATGCAACAAATAAATAATGTGAACTTGCAGATATTAACGAGCAATTTTAAGTAACAGTTGAAGAAATATTAATGATTTTCATGTTCACTAAAAACATCTGATTTCTTCGTTGATGACAAAATATTGTCTCGGAAATAACATAGCCACCTTACTTGTATACACAAGAAAAATTACTCATAAATCACAATGCTGAAATAAGAATAAATCATTGACATTTTTTATTTATTATTTTTTTTTATTTAGATAAAGAGTTATTTTTTCCTCACTGAATCAGATGAATTCAACACATGGTGTCGTCCAGATGACAGACAATGGCAGCTTCTAGCAACAGTGGTTACCATGACAAAATTTAGAAATTTTCCATATTTTATCGCTGAATTTTTTATCATGAATATGAAAGTTCTTTCTCCAAAAGTTGGAAAATATCGTTACCGAAATGGACATGTATTTGTTGAAATTACAACGACGCGAAATATTGCAAAAACAGTTGTTGTTAAATACCACACGTTAGGCAAACGATTGCCGAGACAAAGCCAATCATGAACGATAATGCCGTAGAAACGACACAACGGAGTATTATAACAAGCAGATTACATGAAATCGAGGATGAAGGTGAAGAGAGGAACGGCGAGCTTCTTCCCCCGACCGCTTTCCACGACGATCTTGAAAACTTTGTCTTCATGTGGAGAAAAGATGTCCATTTCATGTTTGATATTAGACTTCCGGTTTCCGGTTCATATATCTTTTCTGTTAGACTGGGCATGTCAATCTAGATTGTACGATATCAACAATGGTCATTATAACAGAATTGAAATTGTATTGTTTTGATAACGTACATGAAGAAGATATTGAGCTGTTCCCTGACGTACCGGAAATTGGATGGGTAGTAACTCTGCATTGCTTAGTACGGGGGGATCCGACATATTTCGCATGTGGGTAGAGAGGTGTTTGTCTTACCGGATGCGGATACGGTAATACGGTTTGAAGTAGACCATGAGTATGAATTTGACATAGAAATGATTGGTACTAACTTTTCTGAGGATTCACAGCAGAATACAAGTCACAATGTTCACAACAATTTATTAACTATAAAAGTTCGAATTCCGGGAGAAGGACATTATGGACTAACAATTCACGCAAAAGGAAAGGATGATGTAGATTTTATTAATGTTTGTAATTATTTTCTGGTTTTCAACAAGATTTCATCTAATATATATATATTGTCACAAGACAACACTATAGGAATACAGTTCCCTCAGGAGTAGACAATAATAAAATAATTTTCATTTTGATTAAATAGGAAAATTTTTGCAATAAATGAAGCAATAGAAACTTTGCAAAACATAGGACAAAAATGAAACTCGATCTCGCACAGTGCTACTTCATATTACATGCACCGTAATTTGACATTAGTTTTTTTGTAGTTTTACACTATTATGAAAAAGACAAGTGATTGATTGCATGAACATAACTTAGGATGTCAAACGAAAGCAGTAAATGATTCAAATATAATACTGTCTGCTTAGCAAAGACACTTTGATTTGACACGCAAAAAAATGTCGAAGAAACTCACG
Source organism: Gigantidas platifrons (assembly GCA_002080005.1). Classification (NCBI taxonomy): domain Eukaryota; kingdom Metazoa; phylum Mollusca; class Bivalvia; order Mytilida; family Modiolidae; genus Gigantidas; species Gigantidas platifrons. Next base: position 654,802 of record MJUT01019009.1, on the reverse strand, counting down.
ATCTACCGAACCCTGTGCAATCACACTAACCATTACACTACTGATGTGACTACAAGTCAAATGTTACTTCATATTGTGAGTGTCATTTTAACATCAAGACAACGGTAAGTGTCACCGATATAGTGTTCCATAAACTAATATTGTCTTACTATTTTTTGTGTTGTTTTCAGGATTGGGATTATATTTAAGGTTTAATGGCTAGAGTTGGTAAAGATGGCTTGAAAAACAAAGTTCTACATCTTGATACCGATTTCGTACCAATTAACCAAGTAGCAAATTAGATGACGCTAGAGTAACAAATACTGGTACTGCAGCACTATACCAAAGGTACAAGTAATAATTGTAACGAAAAATATAATAAACAAAACATACAATGCATATTCTACGCTTGGAAGTAAAAACAAATGACGAAATCATGGAATAAATTCCTATCGTAGGCTTCAAAGTCTAAAATGAAGAAATTCGCAGTAAACAATGGTTAAGTTATAAAATATACATTCCCTTTATTTGGTTGTCGTATAGTGATATTCTAACAATTGATTTCAACTATAATCGTATGTAGGTATATCCCGGCACTTGGAATTCCTACGTTTCTGCTATGGCATGTATATTGTAAAGACGGTATGCTTCATAATTGTATCCTTTTATAAGATTATCAGTCTCGTAGAGAAGAGATGCAGGTTGCATGATAATAGAGGTTTGCCGCCGTAAAATCTGATTCAATCCACCATTTCTTTAGAAATGCCTGTACCAAGTCAGGGCCATTGCGGTTTTCCCGGTTTTCGGTTGTTGACTGATTTTGTCTGTTTATTGATTTATGAGTTTTGACTTTCCCTTTATAAGATTGCTCGGTGTTCGGTAATTTTGCTATTACCATTATTTACTGTTCCTAAATAATGTAATTATCAATAAAAACTTATGTTCTCGTCAATCAGGCATAGGAGACCTTACACGATTTTGTTTGACTATCCGGTTAGGCCTTTTTGTTTTATTGCTCCCAAACACTTTTAAGGTATTTTGCTTTCGAATCTTTCAATCTTGAGCGTACCTCGCAATGGTTATTCCAGAAATGTTGATATCTATGTATTTTTTAATTTTTTTTGTTTTTGTATTTTTGTTTACCTATAACAGATAACACTATATATAGATGACTGTAAAACACACAACTACTTTCTAAGAATTGTACAATAATGAGAGAACGATTGTTGTTTAACGCAATTTTCAGCTATATCATGGTGAGAACAAGTTACATTTCTTTGCTGGATTTTTATAATGCATTCTCATTGAGAAAAAAAACCCAGTCCGACTGCAGACAGCATCAAGTGTCCCTCTACATCGACACATACTCCTGATACCGAGCCTTTGCTCTTCGACTTTGCCATGATCGATCTATCACACTGGAAGGGAGCACGCTAACCACTTCCCTACCATTTCTGCTATTTGTAGAAGACAACAGAGATCTATTCTCCATTTTTACAGTCAGTATGCTCTCTACTTACCTAACCACATCACCACCATTTCAGTTTTTTGTAGAAGACAACAAAAATCTATTCTCCATTTTTACAGTCAGTATGCTCTCTATTTAACTATTTCACAACAATAAAACAAAGATCATAAGCAAAATAATGTCTTCACTTATAAAACGTTTTTTTAAATGTAGATCAAACACATTTGCAGTCACGTGCTCAAAATCTAATTTAAATGTAATGAATATTTATGAGGAAAGTACATTAAATTTCTGGATACGATGTGCACATGGACTGCATACCCAATTCTAAAAGTAAAGGTTATATTTTATTTAGATATTGATGGTGATTATTATTAATATTTTTTAGATTTTAATAACATATAAACCTTATCGTTCTTATGGTACAATTTTTTTAAATTATTTTTAATTTAAATTGCGATGTATATAATCTTAATCATTCTACACACGTATTCTTAATGTTGATAGATTGAAGGTGATAGGAAGTTATGTGCAAAATAAAGGCTACATGTACATTCCTGGATTATGGTGAACTGTTCCGCTGTTAGGTTATAACCTCATATTACGAGGTGTGCCTTGATTGGCAGAACCACGTATACAGAAAGACAGACAGTCATCATATATGGTCACTGAATAATACTCATTACTCGATTGAACACAGTCTGTGCGTGAATAGCCAAGGGTTCCGTTGTGGTCATGATCATATGGTAGTTGGATTTACAACTACATGTACAACCAGTGTCTATCACCACAAACGTTGTGAGTTCGAGCTCCGCTCATTAGCGAGGTGTACTCGATACAACATTATGAAATAAAATTTGTCAGTGACTAGCGGGAGGTCAATGGTTATTTCCCGGTACTCTGGTTTCCTCCACCAATAAAAGTGACCGGCATAATATAACTGAAACATTGTTGAAAGTGGCGTTAAGCATCATAGCCCCCAAGTAAGCGATGTAGGTCCAGATAACACTATTATTTACTCCATTAAATACTCGTACTCAAACTTCTCTTAAAAATAGCACGTCGTTGTGTATGCTACAGCCTGTGTGGCATTCACATTTGCAAACCGTTTTTACTAATAGCAGTCGTGGATTTTACTAACATAGTGGTTGCATTTTCTATTTGGTGGAGACTGTTGGCATTTCCTATGTATTAGCAACATAATATTGAGACTGGACAAATGAGAATGCACCATTCTTATAATTTAACATTAAGACTGCACGGCCACGATCTAGCAAGCACCGTACAACTACCCCTGTAGAAGACAGATTTAGTCCATTGTCTCAGATGATATTCATGTGCTACAAGATGAGCTTCAATCTGGTGGTCGAAGTGTCTGAACAATCAACAGATGGTTCAATACTCCACATTCAGCACCTGCGAGTCGGGAAACCCATACAGCATTCACAGATGATGATTATTGCAATACGCATCGGCAGACTCGATAGGAATGTTTAGGTGACGATCTGAATAGAGTATTCGTCATTAGTCCTTGATTAGACGATAGTAGCTTTTTATTGATGCCGACCAATAGTCGCGTTTGTGTTTTGTTGCACAGGAATACTGCACTTCATGAAAGCAGCATAATTGGTACGATATCGTTCAGTTATGCACAAGTTGTGATACATTTTAGTGGATACGCTCTATGTAAGTAGTAATTAAGAAATAAATCATGGAAGCCAGAATGTATTTTGAGTTTTAACATTAATTGGCGGATATTAGTATTTTATCCCGAGCCAGAGGCGAGGGATACAATATACTAATATCCGCCAACCCATGTTAAAACTCAAAAAACATTCTGGATTCCATAATTTATTTAGATTCTGATATGTCTAAGAGTACAAATACGGTAGTATACTTTGATTGGAAAACGGTAATTTATATTTACGTTCGGGAATAATGTCGCACATAATGTATGCTGCCAATGGGAAAGTCAGTCACATTCACCGGCGTATGTGCGAATAAGATTATACCATCGATAAATCGCTCGTTTGTCTACAACGCGAAAGAAGGAGGTCATGTTAAAATTAAAGACGATACCACAAGACTATCAGAAAATCATTGTAAGAGAATTCATGTCTCCCTCTCCCCTTTATCATACGTAGTAGCCAATCCCTCGGATTCAATAACCAGTTCAAATATGGCTTATAATGAATACAGAGTTCTCAATTCATATTGGGGGTAGGGGGTTTAGGGTTATTGTGTTTAACACCACTTTCAAAAATATTTCAGATATATCGTGGCGGTAAGTTTTATTGGTGAAGGAAACCGGAGTACCCGGAGAAAACCACCGTCTTGTCACAAGTCTCTAACAAACTTTATCTTAATGAAATATTAAGGAGTTTAATTAATTTATACTGCAATTGGTAACATTACAGCATTGATAAAGGGGGTCGTATAAACTTTTGTTATATACTGGACAATGTACTGTATAAAGCATTTAGGCCACGCCCCTTTTTGGAACTTTTCCTTTATACTGGACAATGTCCTGTATAAAGCATTTTTTTAAATGGGGCCCATGACAGGAATACGAATTTTAATTTGGTTTTTTCTAGAAAACAGTGAGAAAAAATATAGTAATGCAGTATAAAGACAATATAGGTATGGTGTTTTTTTATATGAGATTTATTTGTATTCGGCACGAAACACGGGGACTGCTCGGAAGAGCCACGCAGTACCCCTGTTTCTTAGCCTCATCCAAATAAATCTCATATAAAAAGACACCATACCTATATTGTCTTTATATCCGTAACAAAGACATACAAAAGGTGAAAACATAATATAGTGTTGTGCTTAATAAAAACAAATATCAAATTTAGTTCTTACGACACGTTTCTGGAATAACCTTCCTCGGGTATGTTTAAAGTCAAAATAACTTCCGCCATAGAGTAACGTCCACAACAGCGAAATGTTTTTCCTAGTAATTTATTTATGATAAAACGGAATACTCCACTCGACAAATATATTGGTAAGACGTTATGTTCAGGATACATCTTTCCTTCCTTGTAACAAAAATATCTTTGTAAATGTAACTTGACGTCGCCTTTATTAATATATACAGATAAAATATTGACCTGGTCTTGTTAGAAGGTATGTTGGTTTATGCTTTTAGTTAGTATATTATACATGTACAAGAAGATGGGCTACATCGGCGTAGGAGTGAACAGAACGGGTGTGGGTTGAGTTTTAGGAGGGTAACGGACAGCAGGGGATGGACAGATTATGCCTAAAATTAAGTTTTCTTTCTAAAACTTTTGCCCCCACTCCTCCGACTCATATGCCCCTGGACTATATCAAATCAAAGTGGTGTACAATTGCATGCATAGTCGGTAGCGGACTACAAACCACGCTCCGATACTCACCACTCATAAGCCGTGGGTCAGTATCAACGATGAACTAAATGTTACATTTACAATTATATCTTCATTATAATGATTCCCTTGTATGTACACGTGGCAGTTATTGTTTGTGGCCATGATCGTATGTGTTCATTTACCTATGTAAACAGTGCCAAATACCGCTAAAGTTGAGTGTTCGATTCCCCCACATGACGAGGTGTACCGGATAAAACTGCGCGATAAAGTTTGGCAGTATCTTGGGCGTGAAGTCTTCCTACCGGTACATTAGTTTTCCCCCAACCATTACACACATAACCCGCCAAGATATAACTGAAATGTTTAAAGTGTTGAAAGTTAAGCACATTGTTTTGAATTAAATTCATTTCGGTATTTACAAAATATTCAAAATCTTTCATAAATACGTAGATATCTAATTTAGTGCGCTCGACACGTTGTTGAAGTGTCCCTCATCGGGTACTAAGTCAAAGGACTGGAAGGTCAAACAACTTAAAAGCCTTTGGGAGCTAGAATACCGTAGGACCTAAACAGCAAAGATTATATCGCCTCGCTTGCCACCCCCATTTGTGTGTCACTAAAAGTGACTGGGGGTGTCAATTGAGAAGTGAGAAGATATAATTTTGATCAGACTGACCTAAACAGAATAGTTAAAATTGGCTATGGTTACATACGAGGGATAAAGGTTGATAGCATACACTTATGGCCCTTATTAGAGGTAGACATCCAGATTTGTCAACTCGGGAGAGGTTGTTTTCCCTCGGGCCATAATTGTTTTATTATTTTTTTTTCAAAACAAGAGGAAGATATACTTCATGTATTCAATACTTTATATGTGATCCCATGGTAAACAATGGACTAACCTCATTTCTTTNGATAGCATACACTTATGGCCCTTATTAGAGGTAGACATCCAGATTTGTCAACTCGGGAGAGGTTGTTTTCCCGAGGGCTTGCCCGAGGGAAAACAACCTGTCAAGGGCCATAAAAATTGTTTTATTATTTTTTTTTCAAAACAAGAGGAAGATATACTTCATGTATTCAATACTTTATATGTGATCCCATGGTAAACAATGGACTAACCTCATTTCTTTTTTTATACATGTGATGCCATGGGAAGCAACCCTATTTTTCTGGAACAAAAACACCTAAATAACTTTTTAACCCTTGCTTAACTATTTCACGTGAAATAATCCATTTTTCTAGGAAACAACAGACAAACAACCTCATTTCCAATGACAGTGATTTACCGTAACAAAATTTGAATTATTTTCCTTTAAATTCCTTTACAAAATTTGAAATTAAACAATTATTCAAAGTTTTTTTTTAATTCATCCTGTTTTTTTCGCTGTTAACATGTGTATCTTGCAGAAGAATATTCTTTTTTATATTTTTTGTAGAATTTTTGTTCATTATCATTGATTGTGGAAATGTAAAACCTCATTAGCCCTTTTGAACGTAGGGTCGTTTATAATGTCTCTATTCCATGTGTAGAGCTAAAATATCTCCCCAGTCCAAATGGTATGCTCTTGAAGGCAGACAGTTTATAATGTTCCCGGTTTTTTCATAGCATCTGCGAAGAAATTTACCAACATTGCCGAAAGCTGGAGCTCCGACGATCAGTAGCTTTCCAGATCTACCTCCCTGTTTGTTGCCAATAAATACTGTTGCAAACACATTAATGCACATTTTGTGGCCCTTTTTGTACTTAGAGAGTCCTTTTCATTCAAAAGTTTTTCTATATCCTCATCAGTGCTGCGTTGAAACCGCAAATTTTCGGGCAGCGTCTCCCGACCAGCAGGTAAGACTGCCATATTCTTGTTGTTGTGTGGTATATTCCTCCACTGGTTGGAGAACTGCTGTGTACTCAACACTGCATAAAGTTGTCAGTCCAGGATAATTTTAATTAATAAACAAGAATCTGCAAGTGACTATAATTTATGATTTTATCTTACTAGAGTCTCTACCAACTACTTAATTGCATTTGAGGAAAGTTTCTGACTTGCTATTCACAATTTTTAGAGGCACTA
>MJUT01019009.1:596235-624505 GCA_002080005.1 Gigantidas platifrons | reverse complement strand
GGGTTTTCTCTCTTCTCTTTGAATTTTACCACGATGTCAACAAATGTCACGTGGTTCCACGACGTCATGAATATTCATATCTCATGAATAAAATAACGAGCATGATTTTGCCATATGCACTTGTTCCTTGGAGTAGCATGTTTTACCTTTTTGAATTTTGTTAGAAAAATATGTGGAATTGTAACATAACACAACAAATTTTGAGCCATCGTTTCTATGACTGAAAGCTTTGTGGATTGTTTCTTTTAAGCGGGGTTTTAATTTGTCCTGAGGTAGGGTGGTATATAGAGTTGAAAAATCAAAAGTTTTGATGGAGGATACTTGAGAGAAAGATCTTGATTTAAGGTTATCCAAAAGATCTTTCGAGTTTTTCAAAATCCACATGTGATTTATGCCATTACGCGAGTAAACAATTTCACAATATTTCTGTTGTCCCTCTTTTACTGTAGACATAATCTTTGTCAGGTGAATAGACAATTCTTTCGTCGAACAAGTTGATGATCCAGCTATGTACCTTTCTTTGTATGGTGTCTTATGGAGTTTAGGTATCCAATACAAATAGGGTATATCCTCAGACTCTTTACCAAAGGGAAAACATATTTATGTCACACTTTCACAAAAAATACTTTTGACATCGTAAACCATGTAATCCTTATCTTTATACATTTTCACTATGTAAAAATGTATCTTTTACCATTGTATCTGCAGAGACAGAATATATTTCGACAAGATCTTGATATCGCAATATAAACTTTTTAAGAGATCGAATAAGGCGAATCTTTTTATAGCCCTGGTCCAGTAGCCTGTTTTTCAGACAAAGAGGACAAACTTTATCACATAATGTTGTACACCTTGCCCTGATAGAGATTAGAACTCACAACATCAGTGGTGATAGGCACTTATTGCATAGGTAGTTGTTAATTCAATTACCATACGATCACAGGGCTTCGTGTTACAATGCTCGACATTTAATACATAAATCGACTGATATCTATAAACAAATCAGGCAATGGACAACCCCTAGCGAGATCATAATAATTAGAGCAACAATGTAACCTCCGAAACACGCCACGCATTTAACAGTTATCAATTCAGATGACAAGTGCACATGGCAACTCGGTGACTCAAATGCGCGTCTACGGTTTTTTTATGTACATAAATGTATGTATTCAATGCAATAATACAACATGTAATACATTTATATAAGATAAGTATATTATGTTTTTATACAATCATAACGCATTTGTGGTTTAATTAAGAAATTTCCAAAACGAATGTTAAGAGAACGACTCGGGAGATGCATTGAGAGTGGTACCAAACATGGTATAATGGAGGCATTGGACGATTTTAAAGTCCACAATGTTCCAAATCGAGGAGAAATCAAGAAGGCAAATGATAAAATTGGTTTCTTTGATGATAGAAAAAGGTATGATGTTTTATATTTATTTGTAAATTAAAAAGAAAATAACAAAAAATTTCATTCTGCATCAGAAATTGAAATATTTCATACAAGAGGTATAGTACAATGATATATATTATTGTGATAGACGCATCACTCCCTTTGATGATATGAATATACCTTTTCGTTTAATTGTTCTTCTTTCTGACTTTCTTTTGTTTTCAGTGATAGCAAGTAACACTCTAAATAGTAAAGAAAATAGCTAGACATGTCGAACAGAAAAAAATATATATACTGAATATTACATGTCAAAATCTGTATCACATGCCGTTATCAACCCGAGAATCCTACCGGTATATCACCCCAAGAACCACCGGCTCGAGGGGTGATATACGGCATGTGATACAGATTTTGACATGTAATGTTCATTATATCATTTATTTCAATCATGCCTTTGATAATACATGTATTTTATGACAATTTTGATTTTTTTTTTAATTTTGAAATTTTTTTGGAAATTTTGAAATTGTTTGAATTTTTACATTTTTGTTTATTTTGAAGTTATATGAAAATTTTGAATATTTTTGAGAATTTGAAATTTTTGAAATTTTGAAAGCTTATGAAATTTTTAAAGAGGGAGAGGCTTTAAGGTGCAATATTGGCCTCACATTTTATAAAAAAAATAATGCTTGACATAGAATAAANTGGAAAGATGTGCAAACAGTAAAAATTTGGTAACAAAATGTGAATGAATTAAAATTCCTTAAAACTATAGCATATATTTAAGATTATAAAATTTTGTAAAGAATAAAATAATATCAACCATTATTGGTTACCCAATTACTGGAAAGATGTGCAAACAGTAAAAATTTGGCCAAAAATTTGAATTAAAATTTCTTAAAACTATAGCATATACTTTAAGATAATAAAAATTTCGAGAAGAATAAAATAATATCAACCTGTATTGATTACCCAATTTCTGGAATGATGTGCAAAAAAAAATGCAATTTAAAAAATAAGATTCATGCAGAAATCAAATATAAAAATACAGCAATAACAGTCCAAGAGCAACAAAAAGCAAAAGCAAATGAAAAACAGCTAAAACAAATGTGTTATCTGCAAGCAGAACAGCGACATTTCGAACCACTCCAGGACTGGATCAGACTTTTAAAATGTGAAAAACTATTTTCAGTCCTGAAATGGTTCGGAAGGCTGTTCCATAATGTTGCGGCAGCAAACTTGAAAGATTTTTTTTACCGTAATGAGTTGACTTTACCTGTGGCACGTCCAGAACATTTACATACCTGAAAGAATATTTAGAATTTTTTACACTGACTAAATTTTGTAAGCACACAGGAGCTATTTTGTTCACAATTTTAAAAGTTTCTAGAGCAATTGTTCTTATCCGTCTGATCTGCAAGGAAGGCACCATAGCTTTATGTAGGAGCTCCTCGTAGGAGCTGTTGTAATCCTCATAAACAAANTTTGTTACCTTATTAAACTCAAAATCAGGGACTTGTTCTCTATTTTTCAATATTTCTTTAATGCTTGGATGGTTTGAGGAGTCATATACCGCATCTGTTCCAATTTTGTCTGCTACTGTGGAGAAGAAATTATTAAAATGATTTGAGACTTCTTTTGGATTATTTACAATTTTGTCATTTTCAAATAATACAATTTTTTGTTCTCCACAGTTACCCTTTTTTGAGAAAAATGGTTTGACTGTTTTCCAAAATTCGCATGATTTTGATCCACCAGAGCAACGTTCTAAAAAGTATACTTTCATGGATTTTCTCTTAATCTTAGTTACCAAATTTCTTTGTTTTCTAAATTTCTCCCAATTTTTGTTACTCCGGTTTTTAGTATATTGTGAATAAAGCATTTGTTTTCGATATATGGCCCCTCTTAGTTCTTTATTCATACACGGGAGTGGTGATATACGGCATGTGATACAGATTTTGACATGTAATGTTCATTATATCATTTATTTCAATCATGCCTTTGATAATACATGTATTTTATGACAATTTTGATTTTTTTTGAAATTTTGAAATTTTTTTGGAAATTTTTAAATTGTTTGAATTTTTACATTTTTGTTTATTTTGAAGTTATATGAAAATTTTGAATATTTTTGAGAATTTGAAATTTTTGAAATTTTGAAAGCTTATGAAATTTTTAAAGAGGGAGAGCCTTTAAGGTGCAATATTGGCCTCACATTTTATAAAAAAAATAATGCTTGACATAGAATAAAAACAATTTACTTATTTAATTGTTATATAAACACATTTTCAAAAAGATATATCTTTCTGTGAAATTGAATGCGCTATGAATTCATAATGACATCATAATTAGACGGATAATGCTAAAAATGGATTATAAACGACACATTTCAAGTACATTTTAGCTATTTTATATACCTCCACAGTCTTCCACCAACACCAAATTGAGCAGGTGTTTAGAGTATAGAGGGTAAATGATTGTATCAAAATATTTTGTCGGTGGAGGGTTGTGGAGGTTGTTAAATATTGATTTATTTATAACCTCGATCTGACCTTAAAATCAATATATTCACTTTTCTGATTGCATATGTACATCGTATGAGACCATTATACACAATCTATGTACATTTTATTATTCATTTCAAGGAATGAAATTTATCAGTAAATAACTAATGTTTCTGTAAATAATTGTATTGAATATAAATACAGTTTTTGTACATTAAAACCAGGCATGCTCTGAGTTTTCCTCCTGGTTTCAATATCGTCAAAATGCGAGAAAAGGGACTTGGGACTATAGGGGCCCTATATGGCCTCGCATTTAATGAATAATGAATTTGAGAAAATACTTTATTAAAATTTGATGTATTTTATTTTACAGACGACATCATACCCTTGGTGTTAAAACTTATTTCCAACAAAATCGGTACGTATTTAACGTCATTGTGACGTCATGAGCGTGATTTGTTCATTGTTTTTCGTGGAATTTTGACTATATTTCGACGGTTTTCGAAGATATTAAGCACCTCTGCAGTCGTGCACCAGAAAAATATTTTAACAGATTATTAAAATTAATAAAACACAAAAACTGTTAAAGTATTTTTGGTGCACGACTGCGGAGGTATTAATGTTCTTAAGAAAACGACGGAAAATGTTCAAATATTACAAGCGCTTAAAGATGAAGTTTCGAGGTTTGAGAAGTACGATATTCGTTATCTTTGCCGTAAAATAACGATGGTATGTCGGCACGTAATATTATACAAGATAAAAAAATATAAAATAAACACAACTTCATCCAAAATAGTTTTTTTCATAAGCCACCAATTATTGATTATATATTTTCTTCCGGGATACAGAGATAGTTTTAATATCCATCGCTGCTACCTCTAAAATGAAGTAAAATATTTTGATCCTAAAGGAGTAGATATGTTTGGGCACAATCCGACATATCATTAATTACTTATCCGGAAATTTTATTTCGCTTAGACATGGGGTTAGTTTATCATCCCGCTCATAGAAGGAACGATGTGGAAAAAAAAACCGGAACCGATTTTTTTCACGGGAAAATATGTTAATTCTTTTACTTTTTCTAAATGTATCAATTAAATAGAAACTAGAACTGTACAACCACAAACAAGCATTGTTACGTTCGAATAGATAAACCTAAATACAACAATCTGGATTAATTGATAACCAGAGGCTCACAGGAGCCTGTAATCGCTCACCTGGATCAAAGCTGCTTTCAACAACGCAACTGAACATTAAGTTTTACATGTTCTATCTTAAGCATCCACTTTAGTCGGAGATAGAAAAGTGGGGGGAAGTATGCAACTTGAAGCTGTATTTGTGCCATTTTACTCACCTCCAAGGAAACCGCAAGTTTATTTCCTCAAAACAACTAACTATAATAAATGATTGTACAACACTTTCTTCAGTGTACAGAACAAAATAACTTCATAAATGCCCTTCCTTACGATCCAAGAGATTTGACTCCAAATGGTCACACATGGCTTACAGTTGCAAAGTCAAAGCTGATATTGTTGACAAAAATGATTACACAATGGTTGATGGACGGATCATTGCGTAAAATTCCGACAGGGGTCTACCCAATGACCAATATATCAAGATTTTGTATCAAATGAGCAAGTAGATCCAAAGAAGACTTTAAAAAACATTTCATATGATTAAAGAAAAAAAAAGTGTGATGGGCAGGACTATCTGATAAAATTCTTAAAGGACCACATAAAATGAACATTCCATCAAAATTTGGTTCCAATAGAACAGACAAGATGATTTTTATGTGGATATCCCATACGGTTCTATGTTAAACCGAGATTGGCTGTAGCGGCCAACTTGGTGGGAGAACGCGACTGCTGGACACAATTTTGGAAGAGGACCATCCAATGACTATTCCATCAAAGTTTGTTTCTAATTGAGCTACTGGTTCCAGACAAGATGGTTTTTATGTGAATTTTCCATAGGGTCCTATGTTAAACTAAATTCGGCTGTGCAGCCATCTTGGTCAGAGGGCGGGACCACCAGATCCAATTTTGGAAGAGGACCATCCAATGACTATTTTATCAAAGTTTGGTTCCAATTGAGCAACTGGTTCCAGACACGCAGATTTTTATGTGAATTTCCGATAGGGTCCTATGTTAAGCTAAGTTCGGCTGTGGGGGCCATCTTGGTCGAAGAGCCGAACCGCCGGACACATTTTTGGAAGAGAACCATCCAATGACTATTTCATCAAAATTTAGTTCTTATTGAGCAAATGGTTTCAGACAAGAAGATTTTTATGGGAATTTCCCATAGGGTCCGATGTTAAATTAAGTTCGGCTGTGGTGGCCATCTTGTTGGAGGTCTGAAATGCCGGACACAATTTTGGAAGGGGACCACCCAAGGATCATTTCAGCAAAGTATGGTTGAGATTAGCTCAGTAGTTTCAGAGAATATTTTTTTTAAATTTCATCCCCTCATTTTTCTATTATTAGCTTGGCGGCCATCTTGGTTGGAAGTCGGGATCACCGGACACAAATTTGGAAGGGGACCATCCAAGGACCATTCCATCAAAGTTTGGTTGCAATTGGCCCATTTCTTGATCGATCTCAAAATACGAGTAGTTGCACCTTTTTTTCCCGATGCGCGTACATTTTATAACATTTATAAGTTACAGAAACACGTTTTATTAAGGCATTAATCATATCAAATATTTACGATTTGGGCAGCTAATGCCACTTTAATTGGAAGATAAAATATGTTTAAGCTAAAACACATTTTACCTACATGATTTATATATATTTTATGCCTGTATCTTAATCTTTTCCCATAATATTTAAATAAAAAGTAAACAATTCAATTCACAATGTTTTGTTGTCCTAATCACTATAAACAATGTTCAGAATCTGTTTTTACAGGAACGTATACCTACTTCTGCATTGTACGACATCACAGTTTTATAAAAGCTACATTGAAATACGTCCTCGTCAAAATCTTAAGCCTCATCATCTTAGGTTTAGTAACAATCTTTTGTTTTGTTTATTTTAGTTTTTATCTTTTTAGAACATCTTATTTTCTGCTTTGTTTTTCAAATTTTTGTAAAACAATATATGTTTATGCTTTTGAAAAAGGTACACCGTGAGATTAAGACGGAAGATAAAGCAATTTAATCCTTTTCATCCTGTTTGTAAATATTTTAGGCATTTTACAACCTTTGTTCTTCCAAGACTCTAATGAGGAAGAAAAGTGGGATCCGTTTCCACGGAAAAGAAGATTTTTTATCTTATAAATTGCTTTCTTTTTATAAAGTGTTCATTTAGTTGAAAAGGGTTTTGTTTTATTGTTTCTTAAATGAACACTTTAAACTTGTAGATTTCGGAGTTCAGATAAGAAAAAATATATTATTTTCCCACTTAACAAATTCATTTTAACCAAATATAAAGAAATAACAAGATATAGCATATTCTTGTTAAATTCTCATCTGCATTTTAAAAACGATTCTTGTTGTCAAAACCAAGATGTTTTTTTATTTCATTGTTTTATGTAAAGATAGTTTAAACAGTTGACCAATAGCAACAACACAATCAAGCACCTCTCACCTCAAACAATTGAACATAAAAAAGACATGGCCAGATTTCAGATGCACTAAGATAGTAAAATGCTACTCAATTATCCCGCTCAATAGAGGCCACCCCTCTTATAAGAGCACTTTTTCATCGTAGAAGGGATGGCCTGATAAGAGGGAGGCCACTATCATCAAATTCTTTTTAAAATCCACAATACCTACATCTAAAAGCTGTCTATTTATTTAATTAGATAAAATTTTATCAATAGTGTCGATTTCTTAAAACAAATAAGGTATGTGGATAAATAGAGAACAAAAAGACTTTTGAACATGGCAACACTGACCGATGATGGCGAAATGGCAAACAGAATTATTAATGATGGGTTTGCAGAGCATGCAGTATATCATGCTACTTGTATGACAAATTACTTACTCAAAAGAATTAAGGACGACAGTGAAGACTATTTAACATCTGAACATGATAACTTATTTCAATCCTTCATTTCAACTATCAAAGATGACTTGCTAACTCACAAAGAGATATTCACTTCAACCCAAGTGCTAGAACTTTTTTTTCTGATTTTCTGCCCTCTGATCGAAAGGAAATTTGCACATCACACAGACTACAACAGAAATTAGAAAGACATATTGGTGATTTTATAACAATACAACCACAACATTGGTCAGTGAAACCAAATAAGACAACTCTTCAGGTGATGTTTTCAACATTTTGTAAGCATATTCTGAAAAAAAGCAGAGGTAGCGTCACATCCAGTAAGAGCTTGAAGGGAGGGTAAAATCATTCATTTGACTCTTAGGTTATTTAGTAGACATACTACAGTGAGAACGCGGACGCGGACACCCTTGTTTATTGAGTTTCATTATTATTTTTTTTTTTAAGATATTCATTGTAATACAATAATACGTCGTAAGTTCTGTATTCTGAAAAAAATGACTATCAGTGCTTTTCATTACCTGACTTTGTGGGTCTGCTGTGAGGAAATAGATGCACATATTAACTAACTGTATTTATTTCTGAAAAGCACATATTGTGAATACATTTTGGAGAACATTTTATCGACTTCTGAGGTGGGACCAATTTTGGCCCTTATAGCCCCCAGTCCTTTAGAAAATTTTGAAAAATTTGTGAAAAATTTAGAAAATTTATGAAATTTTTGAAATTTTTTGAAATTTTTGAATTTTTTTGAAATTTTTGAAATTTTTTGAAAGGAGTTGGTATGATAAGGGTCGATTTTGGCCCAATCTCAGAAACTGTTTATATAGATATAATATTAAACACAATCATTGAAAGGTAAGAAAAATAATTTTTTGGATTATTTCACTTTGTCCTTTGTTGCTTAGCAACGTAAATGATGGAGGAGGGTCCAATTAATCATTGAAATTCAAATATGGTTGTTTTATTTTACATGTCTTGTATAGTCTTTACGACAAAATGTTATATTATGTGCATGTACACTCTACAAATGATATTCCAATGCTCTATGGTAACATATAGTATTTTTGCGTAGTTATGTCACCATAGCAACGATTTTGTAAAAATTAAATTAGCCTATATTATTGCAATTAAAGGTTGAATGTTGACATCTACGATCTTTTGACTTGATATTTGACTAAGCGGTACACTTTTTTCAAGATATACACACTACAAATATCATTTCATATTCCAAAAATATTTTTTTTATATTTTTATTCATAGTTATGCCCCGTCCATTGCAAAAGGTTTCCCTATGCACAGTATTTTCCTGTAGATCTCATGGACCTTTAATTTAATCAAGAAAATATTTCTACAACAGCACCCTAGCAGAGACATCTTATCATTTACTAACCAGTATATATTATAAGAATTCCTTAAACCTTACAATGTCCCTAGTAACCAAATATTATCCCTAGCAACCGAAGAAACTCGCCAATGCTGAGCTGTGTAAATGTTTTTTTTTTCTTTTTATAACCGAATGTTGATATTTTTATTTTTTAAATCAAGAGAGGAAAATGTTCTCAGGAAATAGAATTTCAAGGGAACAAAGTCAACTGCACAACATGGTAAAGCAGTGCCACAGCGGCAGGAGAGGATATAATCCATGTTGAATAATACAAAATTTAAAATGAATCCATGGAAACGGATGGAAACTGAAAAACCCCTCACCCAATTTAACCCAAAATGACAAATTAACATAGACCTTGAGATGTAAAATCTTCTTAATTTTGTTTTACCTGCATACCTTAAAAAACTAGAATACTATAATAATAAAACTAATGAAAGTTGATTTGGTGATCACAGATACCCCTGCATTCCAAATGTTTATCCAGAAACCCTTAAAGCCCTATCTTCTAAGGGAAAAGGGGCTATAATTCATTAATGGTGAATGTCAATTTCACCATGATCGAACTTAATCTGTATTTTATGGTACATTGCATTGTGTTAAAGTTTGAAAAAATTTGGTTAAGTAGTACCTTAAATATCATCCGGAAACCTAGAAAGTCCTTATTTTCTAAGAGAAAAAGGGCCATAACTTATGCACGGTACATGTAAAATACACCATAATCAAACTTAACCTGTATCTTATGGTATACAGCATTGTGTTAAAGTTTGAAAAGATTTGGTTCAGCGGAATCTTAAAAAGTCCCTATTTTCTAAGAGAAAAAGAGCCATAACTCAGGAACGGTAATCGAACATAACCTGTATTTATTGGTCCACAGCATTGTGTTTAAGTTTGATAAGATTTGGTTGCGTCATGCTTTAAATATCATCTGGAAACCTAAAAAGTCCCTATTTTCTAAGAGAAAAAGGGCAATAACTCAGGAACGATAAATGTGAAATACACCCTAATCAAACTTTACCTGTATCTAATGGTCCACATCACTGTGTTAAAGTTTCAAAAGATTTGGTTGAGCCAAACTTTGAATAGCATCCGGAAGCCTAAAAATTTCCTATTTTCTAAGATTTGGTTGAGCAGTACTTTAATTATTATCTGGAAACCAAAAGTGTGACGGACGAACAGACGAACGGACGAACGGACATGAGGATCCCTATATACCCCCGACTCTCGTCGAGCGGGCGTATAATAAATCATGAAAACCTCTAAAATCACTGTATGGCTAGAGGTTCAGGTATTTTCTTTCTTTAAATTAATAATACCCGATATGCAACATGTTATAGTAGGGGAAAACAGACAACACAATGTACTATCGGAGAATCATAATGCCCGCACATGATTGCTAAGCTATATATAGTAGCTGATGTCTAATCTTAAAGACACAGTATTTTATTGGAACTATCAGTTAACAGTGTCCTAACCATTAGTAAATATTGTTGTGCTTTTTATCCAAATCCATTGCTGAATCATACCTATCTAGTAAATGAAAATTGAACCTATTCCTACATAATTATCAACTGTGCTTAAGGGTAACACGGAGGTAACAATGATATATCAAGGACAATATCAGGCATTATCCAATGCAAAATATCATTAATGTACTATCGTGACTATACCATTTATTATATTCAAGATTTTGACGTATATCCATAAGTTAACCAAAACCTAGGGTGCATGGTCGTATGGACGTGTAGATCGATGGACAAGGGTACATACTTGTACTTCTTTGTGATAATGGTAATCAAACATAATAATGCTTATCGAAAAAAATCCAATGTCATAGATGCATTAAATTCTTCAGTAGAAGCTTCACTTCATTGTCATCATCCATTAACTTTTAGTGTCGGTGAGATTTGCGCCCATTACGGAAGTCAATATCCATGTGACGAGCACATCACAGTAAACACACAACAATCTCTGGACACAATAATCCAACATTTAGGAAAGTCTTATATATTACCCTTTCTAATGTTATTTTTCTGAACTTTATAGTTTCTCCTTTTTCTGCTTTTGAGTTTTAATGTACATGTATAATATGCCATTAAGATTTGAAAAAAAATATTCAGCCATATACGAACACGATATGTTTACCGTAAATATATATTTCTTTATGAGAATAAGTTGTGTTCTTTGTTTTTTTAAAACACTTTTATGGTTTAAATTGTATAAAATGGATGAATTTCAGTTCATTATAGATTGTATAACACTTTTTTCAGTCGGCACTAAACAAGGCAACGATAGCAATGTTAACCTTTATTGTACGATCCGTTTTCCTTATGTCATTTCTTTTTTATTTTTGTAATTAAAAGTTGAATACAATTGGTATGTGTTGCATCTCTGCTAAGCACACGACAGTAAAGCATTAGAACAAAAACTGGTTGGCTCGGAATCATAATAATGTGTGAATGCCCATGTCTATCCGCCCAGCATTGAGATGGAACTAAAAATTCCAACTAAGTGTGTTAGTCTAGAACAAACCAGACAGCACCATTTCGATATAAACTTAACTTGCTCTCGCCATGGTATAGCTGAAGAATTGTTCACTTGGCGGTAAGCAACGATCACTTTTACTAATGATTAAGAATTTGTACTAGACAATTATCAGCTATATTTCTATCTTATTATGTTACCCAACATTTCACAATTTAAAGAACTGGGGAATGTACAGCATCAATAGATTCATACATGCTATTTAATAATCAATATTGTTACAATGTTTTTAGAATTATGTTTTGTGGGTTTTTTTTATTGTACGGGAAAATCATGTTTTTTATTCTCATTATGGTCAGTTCATAATTTACTTGCAATAATCCATCAAGATTAGACTTACATTCTAACACCCCAATGAATGGATATTGAAGTTCCGATATTAAATAAGTATCTGTATGTAAATTGTAATATCATGGAAAATGGGGAAAAACTTTAATATAATGACAATCTATCAAAATAATCAGCAATCAGTTATCAAAATCTGAACATGTGAATTTCATCTTGTGTCTGTATAATAAATACCAAGTTATTTTATTTGTCATGCTTTAAAAAAGTTTGCTCAGAGTAGTTAACCCAAAATGAAGTGCTATAATATATGGACATTTCATATTTTGTTTTAACGGTTATTTTAACATTAAATAATGTTAGCACATCAAAAACGTTTTATTATGATGCATAATGATTTTGCCAAAAAAAAACAAAAAAAAACAACAAAAACGGTGATTTGATCTCACGATGTTGTTATCGGCAGTCATGTGTGCTAACCATTACTCCATCGCAACGTGAATATTAAATTTGTAGAATTAAGTTATATTTAAATGAAATTTATCGGAAATTCACTTTTTGAAAAAGTCAAAATAAACAAATTAATAATAATAAAAAGTAAAGGGACTACTAAAAATAGAAAGTTCTCATGTGTCGTTTACATGTCCAATGCATTAATTCTAAGATAACTCTGACGTACTACTGATCTGATTTTTCCTTTTGGTTGTTTGTTTTGTTTTCTGTACTTTTTGTTGGGATAATATTAAAGTATGCTTTAGCATGAAATTCCACGGAGGGTTAGAAAAAAAACCACGTCGGACTCAATGCACAATCAGGTCGGCAGTACTGTAAATCATCTCCAAAATTTAGCCGCTTTTTTTCTATTTAAATAACGTCAAAACTTTTTCATAAAAATTGTTCAAGTTTACCATACTTCCGTAGCAAAACAACTACGATAAACCAACTTTATTTTGGATGAGATTAAAAGGTCGATTTCTATTTCTATCTATTACGGATGAAAACTGTCAATAAAAAATGGCCGCTGACGAGAAATTGACCTTAAAATAATTTTTTGATTGCAGAATTCATACTGACCACACTCGGATACCAACACAAAAATTAAATGAGATATGTGTTTATGTATATTAAACATCATACTAAAATATGCCGTTAGTACCTGCTTGTGGTTATGCTGAAAATTGACATTAAATACACATTTCTTGTTAGATTTCACATATTTTCACGAAACAATAGACTTTTCATTGACTAGTGTAACGTCATCGCACGTGCAAATATGGAAAATTGTTACCAAAATATTAGATAGGTTAAAGGTCTTATAAAATCAACAAACAATGAAAGCTATACGTTTTATTTAAAATTTGCCTATATTTTAGGCCAATTTCTGCCCTTATCATACCTACTCCTTTTTGAAATATTTTGAAAAATTTTGAAATTTTATGAAATTTTGATTTTTTTTTAGGTATACGATATAGGGTATACGGTATAGGGTATGCGATATAGGGTATGCGATATAGGGTATACACGATATAGGCTTGGAACAATCATTGATAATGCATATACATGTACACAACACCTGTATTTTAATCTAAATATATGATATATTCATTTTACGAAGGAAAATGATATGTCTATCACAGTGATATATCACCCTATATATCTATGATTATACTGTATAGTCAGTATAATGTTCCACAAATCAACACTATAGGTAATGTTGTTGGCTATTGTTTCGCTACTCATTGGAGCTTATCGTTAGTCTTAGTAGTGCAAGTATGACGAGGAATGAAAGATATACAGATTTCTTATTGTTCGGAGTTTTGTAACTTATTTATCTATATTTCAGTGTGTCACTGGTTTTGTTTTATATCTCCGGATAGCGATTTATTTTTAGCTACCTCCAATTGGTATTGATTGAAGATTTGAGTGATTGGTGCTGAACGCCAACAATAGATAATACATCTTTATATAATAGCCTAAATATTTCTTTATTAATTTTGTCAATATATTTAAACATTTTTTTAATTGTCAAATATATACAATAGGATTGAACACAAGTTTGACAACTTACATGAAGTTCTCTCCAGTATGATACAAACATAGTTCTGACAGAGAATCAATTAGAAGATAATTAGAAATAAGACACACCTGTGTATAAAACAATTAGTATTAATATATATTGTGCTTGGTACAATACAATTGGTATCCATGGTTTATTTGTTTTATATTTTTCCATTTCTAAAGCTCTAAGTGACGCTTTTAAAAGAAAGAACCCAACTTATCTTCAAAAGGCAATACAAGATGCCAAGATGTCTCGATTTACTGCAGAGCTGGAAGAAAATATCAAACGAGCTGAAATATTTTTAGCAAAACTAAATAGGATGGAGGGATTTCTACATCCAATCGCTAAATTAGAATATACAACACGAACAGAAATACGTTGCTACACTTGTCTTCCATAGGTAGTCCAGAATGTGTTGATGGTTACCTATGTATTGTTAGGAGAAAATTATGAATATCTTCAGGTTAGATGAAATAAAATCTATAATACTCATAACAGAAAAAGCCCAAACAATCAGTAGCAAATTGGCCGAAATGACAAACTCAAATGCACAATCTTCATCTATCAACAACTTAGAATTGCTCTTTCATTTTCATTACCTATTTACTTTGTAGTTTATTTAGTCAGGGCAACATACTTATTACAAAAAACACCTAACACGAGAAGCAGCGTAAACATATATTCTATAAAAGTCCAAATATGTTCCAAACAACTAGAAATCTGGAAATCCGTGTGCATGTTTTTCGTCCTCACCATTGTTGTGGAGACTAATTAACTTTCGGTTGTTTTGTTCCGATGATTGCCGATCATTATACCTCGTTAAGAAAAGTTAGGTCCGATGATTGCCGATCAAGAAAAGATAACGGGTGTGTTCGATTTGCGTTTCAATTATCTCCCTTTTTGAAACCTGGCTGTCAAAAGTATACTATTATTTTTATGTTGATATGTTGTATTGATATATTTTGTAATGATAAGGCTATTTGTAATATATTTATCGTATTTAAACATTGAAAACCTTCTTCAAATAAAATTTCTTAAGAAATTTGCAGAATTAAAAAAATAACCATACCATTGTCAATGCGACGAATGTTTTATATAATACTTAATAATTACGTTGTCAACTTGTTCAAGGAACCATTGGCTAGTAACAGCATGGACTACTTAGTAAAACTTTTGATCCTACTTCTATTGGAGTAGTACCCAATCTATTTGTTTTTGGGATAACTTTTATTGAGACACTAAATTTTATTAATTTTCGGCTTTAAATTTAGATTAGCTTTAACCCCAGAATGCTTTAAAATATAAACTTTTTGTTAGCTGCTCACCACATTATGTTTTTCTGTGTTGATTTTTTACATTCGAACCTCAGTGCTACCTAGGTTATTTTTGATATTAGTATTTTACAGTCGTTTTTGCATCTATTTTTTGTGTGCATTATTCATTTGAAGCCTTTACAATTGTTGATTTTTCTGTTCTGTTATATCATTCCTTTTGTTGAATATATAAAGTATTGAAAACTTATTAGCCTTAATTCCTATTGCCATCAGCTCGAATCCCAGTGAAACACACCTGGATATGT
Source organism: Gigantidas platifrons (assembly GCA_002080005.1). Taxonomy (NCBI): domain Eukaryota; kingdom Metazoa; phylum Mollusca; class Bivalvia; order Mytilida; family Modiolidae; genus Gigantidas; species Gigantidas platifrons. The sequence continues at coordinate 608,741 of MJUT01019009.1, read as the reverse complement.
CTAAATCTCATTTTGTATTCATCGTCAACTAATTCAATCACTTTCTGTAACAGGAGCGTGTTTGGATATGTCTCGCTTGGTGGTTGCCAATCAAAAAGCTCACAGACAGACAGACACAGTATCAAAAGCTATAGTTTTTTATATTTCAAACATCAAAGTTATACTTTTTTTTATATTTTAAACACTTTATTCAGACAAAATCACATATTTACATAATAAAATGCTACATAAGTAGCAGCAATATCACAGATAAATTAAAAGATTAACAATATTTTTAACATATTGATATAATTAGTTTGCATTTTCAATAAAAGGTTACATTTAATATATTGTCTTTTACATTACAAAATAAATCACTATTGCACCAATATTCATTACATTTTATTACTGGTAGTCTTTCGAATTCTGTCAAAATTCTCAATTTTAATTGAGATAAAACATTTAAATATAAAGTGTTGGAATTAACATTCTTCTTATAAAATTGTTTCACATTTCTATTTAACCAAACAGTTTTACAATACATAGATATAATCATTAAAATTACACTTTTTATTTTATTATTACTGACATCAATATCTTGAAATATAATATTTTTAAAATTTAAACAAATTCTGCCATTTGATCAAGCAAATATCCAATCTTTAATTAATAATAACAGTTGCAAATTAAAAGTACATTAAAAAAACTAATGTCCTAAAGTTTCCACTTCATTACAATATACACATTTATAAGTTATATATTATATTTAAACATTAAAATATTTACAGGTAGAATTTCATGGACAATTCTATACATAACGTCTCTAGAGAATTTATCCATAAATTTGTCAAGCACATTTTTAAATACAAAAGAATAATTAATATCAACATTTCGCTCTACTATTTTAACAACATGTTCATCACTATCTAATAATAGATTGTATAAAGTTTTCGTATTATCTTTAAAAATATTCAATACCTTTAAACATTTACTATGAAAAGGTTATACAAGGTCACTATGTGGAACAGATAGTGACGTTAAGCTAAAATTTAGATCCCTTAATTGATAACCAATCCAGTATATTGAAAAGTTTACAAATTTTACCTTTCTATTGACAATAATATCTTGTATATGTTTTAAACGTACGACATACAATTTATATTCAATATTAACAATGTTTTAACCACCTGCGTGTTTCGATAAATACATAGTTTTACGGGCCAATGGCTCCGATTTAGAGTTCCATACAAAAGTAAAAATCAAACGTTGAAATTTACAAATATAATGTTTTGACATATGTAAGACACTACCAATATACCATATTTTTGACGAGGCTAATACGCTTACAATAATGGATTTTTCTAATAAAGACAAATGTCTGGATTTCCATAAATTTAACACTTTTTCAAATTTTACATAAATAGGATGCCAAATATCATCTTGTGTTACATTATTACCAATCTTAAAACCAACAATTTTTTTTATACATTCCACAAAATCAATACCAAATTTATAATTATCTTTTCTATCTTTCCATGCTGCAAACCATAAACCTTTTGTTTTATTTTTGTTCAATTTAGACCCTGACGCTTTACCAATAAATTAATTAAATACAAAAATGTTTAATACCTTTATCAGTGATTAAAATACCTGTGTTGTCATCAGCAAAACAGAAATTTTACATGCTTAGGGCGAACCCGGTAACTTTAAACCTTCAATATCCTTATATTTACAAACTTTTCTTACAAATGGTTCTAAACATAAAACATACAATATTGGTGACAAACCACAGCCTTGTTTTACTGAACGTGAAATGTTTACCGGTTGAGAAATAAAATTATTGACAATAATACATGAAGTTAAATCGTGATATAACATTTTTATCCATTTTATTAAATTGGGTCCAAAATTATACTTTTCTAACACTTTAAACAAAAAGTTATGTAGAATCTTATCAAAAGCTTTTTCCTGACCCAAGGATATGAATGAACAATTAATATTTTTCTGATTACAATAATCAACAACATTTCTATGTAAATGGGCATTATCTAAAATACTTCGACCTTTTAAAGCACAAGTTTGGTCAAGATGTATAATATTATTAGAAAAAACAGACATTCTATTCAAAATTAATTTATTTAAAATTTTTACATCAATATTCATCAAACTTATTGGTCTATAATTTTTTAATATTGTCATGATTAAAAGGGTCTTTGCATATAAGTGTAATATAACTCATTTTCTGTGATTCTGATAAACTATTTTCATAAAGAATATTATAATATTATTTTAACAACATAGGGGAAAATATATCTATAAATTTAAAATAAAATTCCTTGGTTAGACCATCAGGACCAGGAAATTTACCATTTTCCATACCTTTGAAAGAAACTAAAATTTCATCTAACGTAACAAGATTATCAGAAACATCTAAAGCAGGTAAATCTTCCAAAAATAAATTACATATATCATCATCAATTTCTTCATCAAAGGTATACTAAGTAAACCATACTGTTAATAGCCAATGGTTCCTTGAACGAGTTGAAAATGTAAACATTAAATAAAACATTCCTCACCTTGACAATAGTATGGTTATTATTTTAATTCTGCAAATTTCTTACCAAATTTTATTTGCAGAAGTTTGTCAATGTTTAAATACGATAAATATATTAAAATAGACTGATCATTACAAAATATATCAATAAAACATATCAACATAAAAATAAATGTCTACTTTTGACAGCCAGGTTTCCAAAAGGGAGTTAATCAAAGATTCATTGTCTGGAAATTAAACAAACATTGTTGATTGGAAAAATACGGCCACAGTATTAAATTGCGTGAGCGCGATATGGCAAGATGAAGAAGACAGACCGCCGATTTCGATATTTTGGGCAAGCCCGTGCTTCGCAGGTGACAGCGAAAGCTACAATCATCTATGGAACTTAGAGAGATCTACAGGACACGTTCCCCATACGATCGCAAATATTTACTATCCCGAACTCTCTGGTTATTTCAAAGAGTCCAAACCAAGTTCCGAATCGGTACCGATTCAGGAACCGGCCCCTCTGGTATGCAAAGAAGGCCCCCGTTTACGAACACGAAAATACAAATCCCTGTGGTACCACAGGAGAAAATAATCAAAATATGAGCTCACGTAACATGTGAGGACCGACGTGTCCCGTCTTCATCTTGCCATATCCCGCCAACGACGTGTCCTGAACTGTAACAATTGTATTAAGTCATATAGTACAGTATGTACAATAATAATAATAAACTTTAAAATATTAAATGAAAAGAATTGTGAAGTATTTCAAAATTCTAAAACTTAAGTTCAGACTAAGTTCACTTTTATTAAATCCGTTTATCCTTTAACGATAAACTTAAATAATTTAAAAACAAATCGAACACACCCGTTATACAATCTCCCCGAAACAGTTCAAATCTTACGTCACGCGCATATCATTTGCATTACTGTTCTGGAGAACAGAATTATCTGCTGTCAAATATTTTGCGATTTGTTCATAAATTCTGCTTTTGAGCGGATTTTTAATGTTATTCAGTTGATTTTAATTAAATTAAGTGGCATATTAAGTGAAAATATTTAATCCAAAAATTTCATGATATTCGGGTGTAATATTACTTTAAATTTGAGTGTGTTTTTCTTTTATGCCTGGAATGGAATGTTATATACTAAATATATTATTGTCTTCTCCCTCAGGAACAGTTTTCTTATAGTGTTGTCTGGTGGGGTTTAGTTCCCTCGCTGTTGGATCAGGCACTATAGCTCACCAGACAACACCATAAGAGAACAGTTCCCTCAGGAGTAGACAATAATAGAATAATATGCATTTCAATTAGATAAGAAAATTTTGCAATAAATGAAGCAATAGATACTTTGCAAAACATAGGACAAAAATGAAAATCAATCTCACACAGTACAATTTCATATTACATGCACCGTAATTTGACATTTGTTTTTGTAGTTTTACAATATTATGAAAAAGACAAGCGATTGATTGCATGAACACAAGTTAGAATGTCAAATGAAAGCAGTAAATGATTAAAATATACTACTGTGTGCTTAGCAAAGAAGCTTTGATTTGACCAGGGAAAAAAAGGCGAAGAAACTCACGATCTACCGCACCCTGTGCAATCACACTAACCATTACACTACTGATGTGACTACAAGTCAAACGTGAGTGTCATTTTTAACATCATGACAACGGTATGTGTCATCGATATAGTGTTCTATAAACTAATATTGTCTGACTATTTTTTGTGTTTTTTTCAGGATTGGGATTATATTCAAGGTTTAATGGCTAGAGTTGGTAAAAATGGCTTGAAAAACAAAGTTCCACATCTTGATACTGCTTTCGTACCAATTAACCAAGTAGATCTTGCAGACATTATCATAGATCCATACATATTAGATGAAGCTAGAGACGCAAGTACTGGGACTGCAGCACTATACTAGTAATAATTGTAACGAATAATCTAATAACCAAAAAATACAATGCATATTCTACGCTTGGAAGTAAAAACAAATGACGAAATCACTGAAATAATGCGTATCCTAGGATTCAAAGTCTAAAACGAAGGGATTCGCAGTAAGCAATGTTTAAGCTATAAAATAGCCATTCCCTTTTTTTTGTTTGTCGTATAGTGATATTCTTACAATTGATTTCAACTATATTCGTATGTAGATATATCCTGGCACTTGTAATTCCTACGTTTCTGCTATGGCATGTAAAGACAGTATGTTTCATAATTGTATCATTTTACAAGTTTATAAGTCTCGTAGAGAAGAGATACAGGTTGTATGATAACACATGTTATTTACTGGTCCTATATACTAGTAATGCAATTATCAATGAAAACTTATGTTCTCGTCAATCAGGCATAGGAGACCCTACACGATTTTGTTTGACTATCCGGTTTAGGTCTTTTTGTGTTATTGGTCCCGAACACTTTTATGGTATTTTGCTTTCCAATCTTTCAATCTTGAGCGTACCTCGTAACGGTTATTCCAAGTAGCCAAGTAGATCTTGCAGATATTATCATAGATCCACACAAATTAGATGAAGCTAGAGAAGCAAGTACTGGAACTGCAGCACTGTACCAATGGGTAGGTACCAGTAATAATTATAACGAATAATCTAATAACCCAAAAATACAATGCATATTCTACGCTTGGAAGTAAAAACAAATGACGAAATCACGGAAATAATGCCTATCCTAGGCTTCAAAGACTAAAACGAAGAGATTCGCAGTAAACAATGTTTAAAGTATAAAATACCCATTCCCTTTAGTTGTTTGTCGTATAGTGATATTCAAACAATTGATTTCAACTATAATGGTATTTAGTCCACTGTCTCAGATGATATTCATGTGCTACAAGATGAGCTTCATTTTGGTGGTCGAAGTGTCTGGACTATCAGCGGATGGTTCAATACTCCACATTCAGCACCTGCGAGTCGGGAAACCCATACAGCATTCGCAGATGATGATTATTGCAATACGGCATCATATGCTTAAACATGAGAAAGTATTGTTCTGTATTATGAACCTTTATCAGCACAAATCTCTTTCTGTATATTGTTAGATATCAAACAGTATCAAATAAGTGTCTGGCACATGTCTTAGTGAATGAAAATTCTGGTCAATTTATATTCTTTACTTACATCTTTAACACAGATATAACAAAACTGTAAAACAAAAAAGAACAATACATTTAACCATGTTAACAATTGTAAATTAACAAGATCCTATTGTCTAATATACATGTATCATCTGATTAATTAATCATGTCTGACTCAATGACATACTTTCTTTTTTGACTGAACTGACACATGTAATTTCTTTATCAAACATGTCAAATCCATAATTAAATGTAATATTGCCATTAACAGTGGCTCCTGTCAACAAATTGTGAGGACAAATATTGGAAAACGGTGGGGACTGAACTGAGCATGTATCAATATTACGCAATTGACAAGATTCATAGTTCTCAATAGATTTTAGTGTTTCCTCAACAATTTCCAGCGAAGGCTCTCACAAGTGCCTGATCCTCGTTATCCTCCGGTATTTGAAACTGTTCATCGGCTGGTATTTGTGCAATACTAACAGTGGAAATGTTTGTTTCTTTATGTGTTACAGTAGAACGATCATTTCCTGAATAATTTGTCAAAATGCTTGACATCTATTTTTGTTGATTTACTGAGGCCGTCGAGTAATTATTTATAGAATTAACATTTTTGTGACCTGATAACTGCATGACTTCTGTGTTTTGTACTCCAGCATGCATTAAAGAAGTGATACCACTTTTCCGGGCACTATGGTTTACTTTTCTTCCAGTGATTCCTGCCTCAGTACACATGTCTTTTACAATAGATCCAATTGTGTTTTTCCCCATAGCCTGATTAATATACCATACTCCTGACCTCGCACATTGTCTATTTATACCAATATAAAATGGTGATTCAGGATACATCATATCAGTAGGGCGTTTAGATTCAAACAATTTGAAGGCTGCAACTGGGCACCTTGAATATCCTGTAAAATAATAACCAAAACATGTACTATTCAAATATGCATGCACAATTAAAACACTAACCAGTACTAACATTAAACAGGCAAAAATGAAAATTGTAATTGATTGCTTCAAATAAATAATATTATTAACATTAATAACATGGAAAAGGTACTCTGTCTTTTTGTCTTCCCACGTACTAAAATCCGGTTATGTGCTATGAACACCTACATCATCAGTACATGTACATTTCAGTGTTGAAATTAAATTAAATTTGCATCGCTAGATGCACAGGTCATGTAGCTTAGTATTGCACAAGATTGTATTGTGTTTTTTTTACTGGGTTTATCAATACTTTCAACACCAGATATTGGTAATGTCATGACAATCAAGTTTTATTGATGGAGGAATCTGGAATATTTGGAGAAAACTATCAACCTGTGGCAGGAAACCGACAAACCTTATCACTTATGGCAAGAAAATCAAATCTTCATTTTACGACTGCCCGACCAAAGACGAACCACACACTCAGAGGTGATACGCTAGAAGTCGTACATGTAGTTGAGACTGACTTACAAAAAAGGGTGCACTCGACTCGCAACCGCAAGTGATAAAGTTTACCAGTTGCTTGCCCATGGTCGGTGGTTCTCTCCGGGTTCTCCGGCTTCCTCCACCACTGAAACTGGTCGCCATGATATAGCTGAAATATTGTTGAAAGTGGCGTTAAACACCAAAAATCAATCAATCAATCAATCACACTCAGAGGTGATACGCTAGAAGTCGTACATGTAGTTGAGACTGACTTACGGGCTAGACCCCTCGGCCCTAGATTATATTTTAGAAAACTATCGAAGTCTATTAACTATCAAACTTGGATATAGACCTAAGAACTGCAATGATTTATTTCTTGAATGTAAAACTGTACCTGGAGAAGAAAACATTTTAGGCTGAAAAGGTCTACTGTCACTAGCCTGTCCGGTTCTTGTATTAGTGGCTCTCTCTCTGTGAACTAAATATTCCTCTCCATGGCTGTCTGTTTTTAATTCGATATCACCCCATTTCAGTTCTATGTGTTCAAGCCTGGTACGCATACCAAAATGAAGAGTATTATTTAGGAACATTGTGTGTATGTGTAACGAACTTGCATTATGTATTAATATATTATATACTGGATAATTTAAAATGTTCATTTTTCCTAGACGCCGGTGATGTTTTCAAATAGAACAGACCGAATAGGTAAATTCAAATCAAACAGACCCAACAGGTAAAGTCGTAAATCTCGTGATCGCACACTGTATAAATTGCCCAGGTGAGATATATTGTCAGTCGGCACATGGTTTTAGCGTGAAGCACACGTTTTGTGAGGAACATGCAGTTTGAGTATTATAATTGTCAATTCAGGACATGGATATTCATAGGCAAAGGTTCATTACGCTCAGGTAAGTCTTTTTGCTTTATTTATGGTTAATTTTTAGTCATTTTGCTGTCGAGATGTGATTTCTTGCTCGCGGTCCAGAATGTCCGGAAAAAAACAAATTATGCAAATGTATTGACAAATGTAAGTAATGTGTGGGTTCAATATCTATTTTGCAGGGGTTTTTTATGCCTGGTTTTTGGTATGCTTGTAGCAAAGTTGTTAGCCGTATAAATGGTGTCTGTATTGAAATGGTACCGATTTTGGTGTACATAAATTGATGTCACAACGCCCAGTATAGGTGATATTATTATCGTTAAGATGCCGTCATAAATTTGGAATAAAAGAGTCCGTAAATATTAAACATGAAGTCCGTGCTGAACACATTTTATTTATGCAGTCATATTAGTCACGGTTCGCTGGATACAACAGTGAAGCGATAGTTTAATCATTCTAGTGTCCTCGTCATCAGTTCAAATCTGCAATTTATGTGAAATCAAATCCGTCCATATTTATAAATGATCCAAGGGGAACAACCCAGTCCAATTTGTGAATTTCTATAGTACCGCAACGTTTAACCATACCAGAAATACGTGTGTGCCAGATAGTATATTTCCGGCTATAATATGCATACCGTTTATATGCATTGTATTTATTCAGTGTTTTGAATAAATACCATATTTGTTCAGTGTGTTGAATGAATATCGTTTATGTTCAGTGTGGTGAATATTGTATTATTGTGTAGACAATTTCATTGCATATATCATCTGTTTTATGTTTATTTCTTATATTTTGTTCATTAAATTTATATGTTTAAATATGGTTTTTGTATGACATTGGCCACCTGACAATCCAAAGAACTTACTTCTTTACAGTATGAGAGCTCGTGGATTAGCTGTAAAGAATAGACAAATTAATTGAATTTTTCAAAAATGTAATAGGTAGAGCATTAAACAATACGTGTAAATATTGTACATGTATTAAACAGAAATCTCAAAGGTGTTTTTTAAGCTGAAATGAATGAGCTACAGCTTGTGGTGTAAATGAGTGTACATGCAGGTACAGTATGCAGCTATAGTATAAAATAAGGTTCTATATAATTAATATTATACCGAATACGTCTACAAAATACACATCTTTAAGACTTTATGTTAACTGTGTTTCGTGACCTTCATGGAGTACAAGGTTCAATCATGGGTTAAGTTCTCCTTATATTGAAGAATATATACAACAGCCTGTTAAATGTAAGTTACATGGCTATAGAAATCAAGAAAAAAGTTGCTGAGATATGCATTACATGTATATATAGCTTTGGAAAGAAGGACTTGACACAAATCACTCGGAATCAGCACAGTTAATGGAAATTATGACGTCACAGTGCTTTTTGATAGCATGAAAATGTAAGCTAAAATAAGTTCCTGTGGAATAAGTTCTAGTGGAACATATTTCATAAATACACCTATGAGATTGTTCTGTCCTGGAACAAATTTCATAGAAATCTGTGACATAAGTTCCGGTGGAACCTATTTCATAGAAAATAAGTTCCAGCGGAACATATTTCACAGAAAATAAGTACTCTACCCCTGGAACATATTTTTTGTTAAAATTACACATTAAAATATACTTAAAGTTAAAGCACTGCAAAACATTTGCAGTGGTTATTTTTGCAAGGTGGGGCAGGGTTGTGTACCAATTTTAGTATATTTATATGATTACCTGTCCCAAGATAATTCTTTTCATATAAAATAAAATCTGGATTTCTTCTTTTGTAAAAGGCTCAGCCCTATTTGGTCGGTTCCCTTTGCCCATTTGTCTCAACTGTTTTCGCTTTGACAGCAGTACATCACGGGAATGATTGAACTCTTTGTCTTCTGTAATGTTTACTAAAATCTTATTTCTGCAAGGTACCGTCATCTGTCAAAAGTATTGGGAAATGTCAAAAAATCCCTATATAATCAACCAAAACCATATTTTTTTCAAAAAATTATTGTGAAGTCATTTCTGGATATATTTTAACAAATTTTACACCAAGACATTTAGAATTGTCTATATTTTGATTGTTTACTTGCTCATTTTGTTTATACGAGTGGTTTTTATTTAAGAAATAATTCATAGGGGCTTGAGTATATACTGATTTTACCAAGTGTTGGGTCTTTATGCCAAATATTTTACCATGAGTGATAGCGAAGGGTAAACTATCGGCATAAAGGGCCAGCCCGTGGTAAACTCAGTATATATATTCAAGCCCCCATGAATTATTTCTATTCTAATAGGACAAATACAGTATTTGAACAGCCAAAGCAAATGATGACGTTGCCGATCAGCTGATATACCAATATACGCATATTTTACCACGGGTCCACCAATATACGCATATTTTACCACGGGTTTGGACCAAGCGCAAAGCGTTTGAAGGACGTCATATTAGAATTATACATAATGTAAACATAATTGTTAATTTTTAGGATTTATTTTTAGTTGAAACATATATAGGAAAATCAAAGTCAATTTTTATTTGTTGTGTTTAAATTATGTTCAAATAAAAATCACTCATAATAACATAATGAGTAAAAAACAATCAAAATATGAACAATTCCGAATGTTTTGGTGTAAAATTTGTTAAAATCTATCAAGAAATGACTTCACAATAATTTTTTGAAAAAATATGGTTTTGGTTGATTACATAGTGAATTTTTTTTTACATTTCCCAATACTTTTGACAGATGACTGTATCTGTTTTAACACTACGCTTGAGTGTGTCGGGTTCATATTTAGTGCCATCATTTTTCTTAGCTACCATAACCAAACCGGGCCAAATAATTGTCCAGTGCACTAACCGTTATCTCCTCTATTGCTCTCATCTCGTTTTGCGTACTACGTAAAAATTCTGTAAGCTTTTTAATGTCAGTGCTTGTTTTGAATGCATCTGTGTCAATTTCAAAGTCTGGCTCGTCAGCTGCATTTGACGGAAGCAGGACAACTCACCCCACTACCAACTCACCCCCCCTCCAACTCGCCCCACTTTCGAGACAAGTCACCCCACTATGCCAACTCACCCCACTATGCCAACTCGCCCCACTATCAATGGACAACTCGCCTCACTATCATTTGGTCAACTCGCCTCACCATAATAATACATGAGAAACAATGTAAACCTCACCTAGCCCGCTATCATTGGATAACTCGTCTCACTATCATTTGGTCAACTCGTCCCACTATCATTTGGTCAACTCGCCCCACCATAATCATACATGAGAAACAATGTAAGTCAACGAAGTAAGTGATTAATTAGGTCTTTGCTTAAGTTAACAGAAATTGATTAAAATTGTTAAAGAAGATTATTAATATAATAATTAAAAATGCCTTTTCGACGACAAACATCAGTGGAAGTAATAAAATAAACATCACAATTCAATAGAAATCGTGTTATTTAATCAAATAATAAGGTAAATTAGATCGTCTGATCAAATTACTAATTAAAGTTCAAACAAGTTTTAATCAGTTGTTGTTTTAACAATTAACAATGAAATTGTTTATATAATAGAACACAAATGTAAAACATTATTGTATGCTATGTTGACAGTCTGGAGAGTTGTCTGGCATTCCATTTGACTCCATGTTTGTTTACAATTGTGACGTCGACGTAGTCACGTGATCAATATCATTTTAAGGGGTATGCTAAAGGGGTGATGATATCGATATCAGTCACGGCAGACAAATACAGCCGTAATGTTCTTTCAGTATTATATATGCCAATTTCCTTTATTTAGTACTAAGTATATGATAAAAACATATATCAAATTTAGTTCTGACGACACGTTTCTGTAATAACCTTCCTCTGGTATACTTCAAGTAAAAACAACTTCCACCATAGTGTAACGTCCACAACAGCGAAATATTTTCCTGGTGTCAATATGTTGATGATAAATCTTTACTTCCTTGTAACAAAAATATCTTTGTAAATATAACTGGACGTCACCTTTATCAAAACATGCAGATCAAATATTGACCTGATCTTGCTAGAGGGTATGTAAGTTTATGCTCTTCGTTAGTCTATTATACATGTACAAGAAGATTGGATACAGCGGCGTAGGAATGAACAGGACGGGGGTGGGTTAAAATTTAGGAGGGTAAAGGACAGCAGGGGGGACAGACCATGCTTAAAATAAAGTTTTCTTTCTAAAACATTTGCCCCACTCCCCCGGCTCATAGGCCCTGGACTATATCAAATCAAAGTGGTGTACAATTGCATGCGTAGTCGGTAGCGCACGACTGATCATGCTCCGATACTCACCACCCATAAGCCGTGGGTCAGTACCAACGATGAATTAAATGTTACATTTACAATTGTTTGTTCATCATAATTAGGAAGTGACATTTTCAACTTCAATGTCAAAGGTGAAGGAACCAAATGTTGCCTTTAGAATAAAATAAAAGTATGTAGCAACCATACATATTTAGAACCAGACCAATGAGGACTATAAAGTGGTTCATTTCTAACCCGGAAGAGACATATTAATCAAATCTGAAATGAAAAAAGTCCCTTTAAGCCATATCTATTTGGGATGAGGACACTATCAAATA
>MJUT01019009.1:583735-593735 GCA_002080005.1 Gigantidas platifrons | reverse complement strand
TAATCAGAAGTGGTCAAGGGCAGACAATGCAAGACAAAACGAAAAGAGGACAAAAGAACAATGATCTACAAAACAATATACAGAAAACTAAAGATTGAGCAACACGAATCCAAATAAAAACACGGTTTGAACTCATGTGCTCCGTAAGGGTAAGACGATTCCTGTTCCGGTCGAACATTTACGATAATCACATAATAAATAAACTGATGATAAGCTATATTATTTATCTTATTATTACAGTAAATCAACATGATTTCATACATGTACTTAATCTGTGATGCCATAATGCTCGCTATGATAGGAGGTACTGCAGAGAGGATATCAACCGAATGTAAATTCGACACCAGATGTCAATGTTATTCCATTCAAGGAACATATCTATACAGCGCCGATTGCATAAACCAAAAACTTTCCACCATACCAGCGTTTGAAAATGATATACAAAAAATTTATTTCGGCTATAATCTGATACGAGAAATACCAGGTTCAAGGTTCGAGAAGAATACAAAATTACAAGAATTATCGCTTGGACATAATAGATTGCAATCTATCAACATGGAATCGTTTGTTGGCCTATCTAATCTGACATACCTTAACATGAACCATAACATTATTAGCCACGTCGGAAGAAATTCGTTTTCCTTTCTCCAAAAGCTGCAGATTTTAGACTTAAAGAACAATAATATTAGCACTATAGATCTTAATTTCACATTTTTACGTTCTTTACGTACTTTGCGTATCGACTTCAATGCAAATGAAAGCCATGTGATTCCGAGAGGACTTGTAAATTTGAGAAACTTGGATGTTTCTGGTCGATCAGGTAAATGTGAAATTAAACGATTGACGAACAAAACGTTTGAATTTGTACCAACACTACAGGATCTAGATTTATCGGCGTGTAAAATAAATAATATAAACAAAGGAACGTTCCGATCAATGGCAAATTTGTCTAAATTAGATGTATCATTTAACCCATGCTTAAAATTCAGAGGAATTGAAAATATTACCTATGATCTACCTTTCACATCAATCAAAATTTTTAAAATGAACAAAGTTCATCAACCTTTCGAACTGAACACAGAATTGCAAAAATCCCATATATTGAATTTGAATCATACACATCTTGTGGAAATACAGATGGAAAGCAACCGAATACAGCTTGTGGAAGAGGGAGCCTTGCTTTATTTTCCTCAAACCATCCGTAATATGTCAATGTCGCACAACTATTTTTCTTTTGGGTCATACATTTATGATGCATTAGCAGTACCAGTACAGTTTTTGAATTTGTCTTACCTTGGCACCCCGCTTTATCCATTTGAACCGCGCGAATTTTGTAATGTCCCTGATCGTGATGTGTGTGATCAAACTGGAAGAAGGAAAGACGTTCCAGGTAATCTACAACAATATAAAGGAACTCGTATCCCGATCCCTCCAAATCTGAAAACATTTATATATAAACAATGTGTGCTTCGCTATGAAATACCACCTCTGAATTTCACAGAAAATGTGATAGAGTACCTCGATGGCAGCATTAATATGCTTTATTCATGGACAGGACCTTTATTATCACTGGACAAAGTATATAACCTAAATGTATCATATAATCAATGTTATAACGTTTCAAAGGTATTTTTCAAGAGCTTTCCAAACCTAAGAAGATTGTATATTCAAAACAATTTACTTGGCTTTGTCATTCCCGGTGACTTTAATGGTGAAATATTGCAGAGTGTTCCCAAACTGGAAGAAATCAATTTATCAGAAAATAGAATTCCAAGCTTGCCTTATGATTTCTTTCGGATGCAAACACGTTTGAAACAGTTATTTCTAGCAGGCAATATGTTGGAAGATATTGACTTTCAAATAAGTCACACGAAGGAATTATTATATTTGGATATATCTGATAATAGGATTTCATCTTTAGACAATAAAGCAGTCAGTCAGTTAGATGCAATATTTTCTGCAAATCAGAACATTACAATAAATTTGAGCGGAAATCCCCTAAAATGTACATGCGATACCATACAGTTCATTAAATGGATGGCAACTACCAAAGTCAAATTCTATAAACACCGGAATGCTAACTGTTATTTGCTAGGAAATAACAAGATTGTACCAATTAGTCCTGATCCTGAATTAGTGTATGCTCAATTGCAAAAACAATGTTCCAGTTATACTTCACTTATCATTGGAGTAGTAGCCAGTCTGATGTTGTTCGTTTTTATCCTGATCTTTGGTCTGATCTACCGACACAGATGGAGGTTGAGGTATATGTTTTATATGGTTAAGTACAAGTACAAGGATGAAAACAAAAATTCAGTGGGTTCTCAAGAGATATCATACGAATACGATGCTTTCATTTCGTATGAAGATACAAATCGTTTCTTTGTACACGACAAACTTCTGCATGCCCTTGAAACTGAAGGCAAATTTAAATTGTGTCTGCATAAAAGGGATTTTTTACCTGGTAACGATATTGCTGAGAATATAACATCAGCCATACATCGAAGTCGGAAAGTAATCGTGATAATGTCACAAAACTATATAGATTCCTATTGGTGCATGTTTGAATATAACATGGCTAGAGTTGAGAGTATTTACGCACGAAATACAGAAAACATTTTATTCCTTGTGTTTTTAGAAGAAATTTCAGCAAAAAATTTACCTCTTATAGTTCTGGAGCTCATTCGGTCACAGACATTCATTGAATATCCAAACGATGAATATGGCGATACGGTATTCTGGGAAAAACTGAAAGAAGTTTTGTTGTAAATTGTCTTTTTCCTACTCTGTGACCTAATATGATTTATACGGTGTCAGTAAATTCCGTATGTAATTGATCGCATGGTAGTTGGATTTACAACTACCTATGCAATAAGGGCCGCCTACCCCGGTATTACAACTAAGGTTATGAGCGCGAATCCCGATCATGGCGAAGGGTACCCGATACAACATTATGTGATAACGTTTGTCAGTGACTTGCGGAAGGTCGGTAGTTTTCTCTGTGTACTCCGGCTTCCTCCACCAATAAAACTGGACGCCACGAAATAACTGAGATATTGTTGAAATTGATCTTATTAACACCATACCCCTAACCATAACCGTGTGTAATTTACTAATATCGTATAAGGTCACTAGCGAACGGTGTAACAACCATGTTTTACCAAGAACCTTATCATGAGTGATATAGATGTAATTGTAAATACAAGTTATAGATAGTGTTGCTCGAGTGATACATTTGATTCACTGTTACAATATTAATATTTGAATTTGTGATATGTGGACTATTTATACAGTAGTCGAGTTGTTGTACCAATATTTTGGGACTAACCTATTGGTCAAATTAAATTAAAATGAATAGCAGTAACACATTTTGTATCTCTGAATCAGGGCGAATATCCACGATTTCCACGTGGTTACGTCATGTACATTGTACATGTATTTCTATTTTAGTAATATGGGATTTCCTTTTCCAGTTTCATTGTTTTAATTTTAGAAATAAAATCGGTTTGGTAGTCAGCCTTTCGGTTTGTTTGTTTTGGATATAATATTGCATGGAAAAGTTTTTGGCGTCAATATGAGTTGGTTATCACTGAGCTATAAATAGCCAATACCCGACCGTAGAGTTATTATCGAGACGCTCTCAGTAATTTCCACGTTCTGCTTAGTATATTACAAGATGATGTTTTATGTACGATTGTATTACATGTGTATTAATGCTTTTGTTTGTTGTAATTAGTTAATAAAAGTTGTTTCGCAAAGAAAATATAATGTTGCTGCGAGCAAACAAGCTTAATTCAAGTCTTGTCTCTTATTTGGCCCTTTATAATAAATTAGAAATTATTTAAATTCAGGCGACTTCAAGAGGAAGAAGGTAGTTTGTATTCAAAATCCAATGTCAATTTACTTTAAAGGTTGATTTAATGCCATTTTTGCGATAACGTTTTATTCAATTATTTCCCCATGTGCTCAAAATATTTTTTTTATCAATACCAAAATAAAAAGGAAGAAAGCAATGATATACCGCAGTGTTCGTCATACATGTAAATGTAAGTGTTCTAATAAAATGAAGAAATAATACACCACACTTTCGGAACAATTCCAAAATCAAATATAAAAAAATCGTAGAAAGAGGCAAAATCGATATCACTAACACACAAATACACGGTTTCCTTTCTTGTTTGGTACAGACACTTCAATAAAGAGTGGCTGAGTTAAACTAGTTGTATGGTCCCATAAGCCTCCTCTCTTAGCAAAATGATACGGCTATGCAAAGAAACCATTCTACGATTTATAGTCAAATGTTTGCAAAGTCTGAAATATTTTATTTATACTTACGCATTCTATAATAACATACGGTCAATTTTAATCTTAGATTTATTTGTATTTTATTACAAAGAGACATAGCAAATAACATACAGCAGTTAATTCACTTCAGTTTGTTTAATTTGATGCTTTGTGAAGCATATAGACGTGTCTAACTACATGTATCTAACATGTATTTTCCATACTGATTTTTCCATAAAACATCATATTGGAAACAAGTCAGTAATTTTAACATAAACAAAAGGAAACATAAATATTGCGTTTCTTGTTAAGCTTTCAACTACTTTATCACAAAGTTCCTGTTAGTGGAGGTAAAATTATTGCTGCTGATCAACATCATGTGTTTATGTCTATCTCATTTCTACAATTCTAATCATCGTTGGTTGGTTTGTCGGATGGTGATACCGGTGATAACCTCCTTGGTGACAGAAATTCATCCGGTGGGGGTCTTTGTAAAGGAGATCTATGAGGAGGGACATCCGATGGAATGATAGGTGGAGATCTTTGTGGTGGGGATCTTTGTGGTGGAGACTTAATAACATGAAAGCGTTGGGTCGGGGATGGCTGCACATGAGGTTTTTGGTTAGGAGATTTTTGATTTGGTGACCTGTTTGCAGGAGATTTGTTAATTGGGGATTTCTCTGTTGGTGACACATACTTGTTTGCTGGTGACTTATTTGACGGTGATACATTTTCGCTTACGGAAGATTTTTGCATTGGTGAAACGTTTTTGCTACTTCCTGATTTTTGTGACGTTGAACGTTTACTATCAGGGGATTTTGTTTTTGGGGATGATTTATCGTCTATAATTCTCATTCCAATAATATTGTCCGTTTTCTTCTCAGTTTTGGGAAATCGATGTTGTGAGGAAATGTTTGTATCACGTATAGCCCTGGTACCATTATGTTCCTTAGCTTTTGCGTTTGATCCTGATTTTACGTTATTGTATTGTCCTGTTTTTCCTAATTTCCCTTTATCATATTGTCCCGATTTTCCTTGTTTTCCTTGATCATATTGTCCAACTTTCGGTAAAACATTTTGACCTTTCTTTGCCTTTTCGTTGGGTCGACCTGTTAATCTCGCCCTTTTCCGCTCGGCATCGTTCAATGCACTTGAATTTGCTGATGTCTGCTGACTTCTCTTTTCATTGCAAATGTTCTTGATCTACATTTAAAAAAACGTTTTATAAGTGAAGATATATTATTTTGCTTATGATCTTTGTTTTATTGTTGTGAAATAGTTAAATAAAGAGCATACTGACTGTAAAAAGTGAGAATAGATCTCTGTTGTCATACACAGAGGATAAAGTAGTTCTCAATTTTCACTGGAAAAGATTTTTCTATCTTACATTCCGCGGTGTAAGACAAGCAACACGCCTTGTTACCCGCCAAAAGTAATCGTCGCTTCAAGATTTTCCAGTTTTATTTATAGCTCTGCTTGTGATCCTTTGTTAATATTGTCTGTAGATGTGATTAAAATAAAATATGCTTTACAAAATATAACGGTAACCAAAGTCTAATCTATTTTTGAAAACTCTTAATGTTGTATCATTTGTTGACGTTTGTGTATGATTTTTGCCAACAGTTATCGATTTCCTATTCACTGAATCAATCTGCTGACCGAGTTATTGACGTCACAGTGAAATGACATACATTTCTAATAACAGTGTTTGTGTTGATTTGTTCGTTTAAAAACAAACGTTTTCTTTACTATTGTTATATTTATTTTGATATGAATGTCGAATTTTAAATATTATTACAATTTGAAGCGTTCGTGATTTTGTGTTTCTTTCAAATTGCGGATTATTTCATTGATGGGTATAATGCGGTCGTCTTCGAATATACACACTAGCAAAAAAAACAAATTTGGGGGATGTCTGTGTAAGAAAAATAATCAAACACCGATGACAGGTCAAGATTGAGAAATCTCAGAGAACGATTGAAATCTTACCCTTGGGTGTCTGAGATTTCTCAATCTTGACCTGTTACCGATTTTAGATTCTATTAGTCTTCTACAAATAACAGAAATGGCGGGAAGTGGTTAGCGTGCTCGCTTCCAGTGTGATAGATCGATCATGGATTCGATCCCTCATCGCGTCAAACGAAAGACTATCACATTGGTATTTGTTAATTCTCTGTTAAGCACGCAAAGCAAAGTCCAAGAGCAAAGGCTCGGAATCAAGATTATATGTCGGTATAGAGGGACACTTGATGATGTCTACAGTCGGACTGGTTTTTTTCAATGAGCCTGCATTATAAAAATCCAACAAAGCATTTTGTTTTAGTACAGATCGGACATCATCATCATTCCATTGAAATGTAACTTGTTATAGCTGAAAATTGCGTTAAACAACAATCGTTCACTCATTATTGTACAATTCTTTGAAAGTGTTGTGTGTTTTACAGTCATCTACATATAGTGCTACATTTTGTATCTATCATAGGTAAACAAAACAAACCAACAAAAACTCCACAGATATCAAATTTAGTGCTCACCCCGGTTTCTGGAATAACCATTACGAGGTACGCTCAAAATTGAAAGATTGGAAAACAAAATACCTTAAAAGTGTTTGGGAGCAATAAAACTACCTAAACCGGATAGCCAAGCAAAATTGTGTAAGGTCTCCTATTTTTTTGCCTGATTGATGAGAACATTAGTTGCTTTCATTGATAACAAGATGAACTGTGAGCTAATGCTCACTTATGATACCCCCGCATATATGTTCAATGTGTATAAACTAAGTCGGCAAACAGGAAGTAGGAATCAGACGGATCCAAAAACGCTTCCCAAAATATGGCATACCTAGATGAAGCTTGTGACCAAATATCATATATCTGCCATCAATAGTTGCTGAGAAAAATGCGACGAAAAATATATTGTGACGGACGGAAGAACAGACAGACAGAAGGACGGATAAACGGAAGGACGGACAGAGGTAAAACAGTATACCTCCTCCGGTGGAGCGGGGGTACAATTACATTATATAGGAACAGTAAATAACATGTATTATCATACAACCTGTATCTCTTCTCTACGAGACTTATAAACTTATAAAAGGAAACAATTATGAAACATACCGTCTTTACAATATACATGCCATAGCAGAAACGTATGAATTACAAGGGCCAGGATATACCTACATACGATTATAGTTGAAATCAATTGTTAGAATATCACTATACGATAAAAAAAAAACTAAAGGGAATGGATATTTTATAGCTTAAACATTGTTTACTGCGAATCTCTTCATTTGTGACTTGGAAGCTTATGATAGGCATTATTTCCGTGATTTCGTCATTTGTTTTTACTTCCAAGCGTAGAATGTGCGTTGTATTTTTGAGTTATTAGATTATTTGTCATAATTATTACTGGTACCTACCCATTGGTACAGTGCTGCAGTCCCATTACTTGCTTCTCTGGCCTCATCTAATTTGTGTGGATCTATGATAATATCTGCAAGATCTACTTGGTTAATTGGTACAGAATCAGTATCAAGATTTAGAACTTTGTTTTTCAAGCCATCTTTGCCAACTCTAGCCATTAAGCCTTGAATATAATCCCAATCCTGAAAACAACCCACACAATAGTCAAACAGTCACATCAGTAGTGTAATGGTTAGTGTGATTGCACAGGGTAGATCGTGAGTTTCCAGGTCAAATCAGAGCTTCTTTGCTAAGCACACAGTATTATATTTGAATCATTTACTGCTTTCATTTGACATCCTAACTTGTGTTCATGCAATCAATCGTTTGTCTTTTTCATAATAGTGTAAAGCTACAAAAATATGTCAAATTACGGTGCACGTAATATGAAGTAGCACTGTGTGAGATTGAGTTTCATTTTTGTTCTATGTTTTGCAAAGTTTCTATTGCTTCATTTATTGCAAAATTTTCCTATTTAATCCAAATGAATATTATTCTATTATTGTCTACTCCAGAGGGAACTGTTTTCCTATAGTGTTGTCTGGTGAGCTATAGTGCCTGAGTCAACGACGAGGGCACTATACCTTACAAGACAACACTATAGGAAAACTGTTCTCGAGGGAGAAGACAATAATATATTTAGTACATAACATTCCATTCCAGACATAAAAGAAAAACACACTCAAATTTAAAATGATAATAATAATAATAAATTTACAATGTAACATTATATTTGCATTGCCAAACCTGGCCATGTTGACAGCAGCACTACAGCGCGAGTCTATTTTAAGGGAGATAAATCTTGACAAAAATAAATAAAAATTACGCGAGAAAATCTATGCCACAGGTATAGTCCACGCGGGAAATCGTTTGAAACTATTATAGTTTCCGTCGCTAGGTATAGTCACCCGTTGTCAAGTGTACTGTTCAAAAATAGTTCACACTGATTATCTAATCAAAATACAGCATTTTCATATGATAGGTACTATAATATATTCTTCATATTAAACTTCATATTAGTAACATCGCAAATACATAAAAAATACATTTGAACGGATGTGGTTTTATAGAATATATGTTTACGCTGTTTCTCGTGTTAGGTGGTTTTTTTTTTTTTTGTAATAAATATGTTGCCCTGACTAAATAAACTACAAAGTAAATAGGTAATGAAAATGTAAGAAGAATTGTAAGTTGTTGATAGATGACGATTGTATCTTTGAGTTTGTCATTTCAGCCAATATACTACTGGTTGTTTGAGTTATTTATGTTATCAATATATGTGTATTATATATTTTATTTCATCTAACCTGAAGATATTCATAATTTTCTCCTAATAATACGTAGGTTGCTGTCAACACATTCCGCACGACCTCCGGTGGCCAAGTGTAGCAACGTATTTCTGCTAATGTTGCATATTCTAATTTAGCGATTGGATGTAGAAATCCCTCCATCCTATTTAGTTTTGCTAAAAATATTTCAGCTCGTTTGATATCTTCTTCCAATTCTGCAGTAAATCGCGATTTCTTGGCATCTTGTATTGCCTTTTGAAGATAATTTGGGTTCTTTCTTTTAATAGCGTCACTTAGAGCTTTAGAAATGGAAAAACAAAAAAACAAATAAACCATGGATACCAATTGTATTGTACCAGGCACAATATATATTAATACTAATTGTTTTATACACAGGTGTGTCTTATCTTCTAATTGACTCTCTGTCAGAACTATGTTTGTATCATACTGGAGAGAACTTCATGTAAGTTGTCAAACTTGTGTTCAATCCTATTGTATATATTTGACAATAAAAAACAAATTAAAATATATTGACGAAATTAATAAAGAAATATTTAGGCTATGATACAACTACAATACATCTCTTGTTGACGTTAATCAAGTTTTCAATCAACACAAATTAGAGGTAACTAAAGATAAATCGCTATCCGGAGATACAAAGCAAAACCAGTGACACATTGAATGAGAGATGTACAAGTTACAAAACTCCGAACAATACGAAATTGTGTTTATGTCTTTCATTCCTCGTCATACTTGCAGTACTAAGATTAACAATAAGCTCCAATAAGTCACGAAACAATAGCCAACAACATTACCTAAAGTGTTGATTTCTGGCAACAATAGACAACAACATTAACTAAAGTGTTGATTTTTGGTAACAATAGACAACAACATTAACTAAAGTGTTGATTTTTGGTAACAATTGACAACAACATTAACTAAAGTGTTGATTTTTGGTAACAATAG
>MJUT01019009.1:530462-583510 GCA_002080005.1 Gigantidas platifrons | reverse complement strand
AACTAAAGTGTTGATTTTTGGTAACAATAGACAACAACATTACCAAAAGTGTTGATTTCTGGCAACAATAGACAACAACATTAACTAAAGTGTTGATTTTTGGTAACAATAGACAACAACATTACCTAAAGTGTTGATTTGTGGAACATTATACTGACTATACAGTACAATCATAGATATATAGGGTGATATATCACTGTGATAGACGTATCATTTTCCTTCGTGAAATGAATATATCTTTATTTTTCTGTTCGACATGTCTAGTTATTTCCTTTACTATTTAGATTGTTACTTGCTATCACTGAAAACAAAAGAAATTCAGAAAGAAGAACAATTAGACGAAAAGGTATTAGTCCAGTCAATATGCGAAAAACCCCAAACAAATTGCAACAGAAAAATAAAGTAGCCTATTATCTTTATATACATAAGTTTTAAGAGATATAAAAAGTCGCCATCAAAATAATATTGGGAAATGCATGAATTTAATCAAGAAAAATTAATGATCTGGTCGTGAAAACTATTGACGGCCATTGTGCTCCGTACGATATTATAAAATACGGAATCGTCTTGGGTATTGCAGACAATGAATAGAATTAAACACATTGTTATTGAAAATTAGTCATGAATTGTTAAGTATATATTAATATAAAGGAAAAAACACATTACAGTCGAAAAATTATATAATAAATGCACCAGAAATGTACGATCTTTCTCATTTTTACCTGACGGAAAGCAGACGATTTTTTCCGGACCGACATATTTTTATGAAATGCCTCTTAAACATGATTATTTCACAAAGTAAACATTAAAATCTAAAACTTTAAAACTTTAAGTTTGCAAACATAGCACATATTTTCAATAAATATAAATAAAATTCAGATAAGGCAATTACAAAATCGTTTTAGAAGTGCATCACGTTTCTGAATATTATGGCAGCCCGTCATGGACATGAATAACGTTGCGATATGTTTATAAGTTGTGTGCAGACTAATACAGCAACTCTTCTATTAAAGCTTATCATGGTTAACCTTTAATGTTCCTATACAAAGAAAGTTATATTCGGAGACTATGAAGGTCAGATCATATGGTAGTTTTTATTTGGATAATGCAGAATAATTTGTTTCCTGCATGGTTTTCAGTAAGATAATCTTATAACTGTCCGTGCATCATTAGGGAGTTCTCTCTGTTAATATATGTACAAAGTGAATTATTGTGTTACTTTTATCCGTTTTAATAAGTGACATTGCAAGTGGAGTGAAGGATCTCGTTCCTTTTATGTCCGTTTTAAATGTGATATATCTACAAGATTCGCTGGATCTTGGTGTTCCATATTTGGAAGGCAATACAGATTAAAGAAGAAAGAAGTTGTCGTCCTTCTTACATTTACTTTCGTTTCTGTTTACACCAGAGCTTCAAATTCAAATTAATGCAATCATTTATGTAACTAATTAGTAAATTTTGTCAATCAATCAAGATCTTTATTCTCATAAACCATAACAGAACAATGGTACAGAGAAAAACATCATTCAAATACATTTCACATATTATACACAGTACACATGACAAGATGGATTCACATTAGGAAGAGATTTAATATAAAAGGTGCTACAGAGATAGGCATCGACATTTACAAAAATAAATATAAAATCATAAAATCTTTTCAACAAAAAACTGTTGACTACAAAGCCGAGTTTCGGCCTATGAAGTCGACTTCTTAAAATTGTAAAATCTTACACATGCAGTGACCGGCTAAAAATAGCAACAATCGCAAAAAATATCAAGAGAAAATCACAGAATAAAGTGAACCGAAAGAGATAACACATTTTCAATGCTCATTGAATTATTATAAAAAAACAAAAAAACAAAAAAACATTTGAATATCATTTTTGAATGCTGATCGGCATTTGGCATTTAATACTTCTCAATTTGCTTTGCATACATACATTGTATAGCTCTCTGATCAAATGAAAATTAAACTATAAACAGTCTATCAAAAATATTTTCCAATCAGAACAGTGAAACGCTCGCTATATATACCACTTATAATTACCAAAAGCGATACATTTTTTGTCAGTCACTGTTCAGTTTTGTTTGGAAAAAAAAATTAGTCGCGTTTCAGTTATATCGTGGCGATCAGTTTTATTGGTGAAGGAAACCGGAGTACCCGGAGAAAACCACAGACCCGTCGCAAGTCACTGACAAACTTTATCACATAATGTTGTATCGAGTGTACCTCGCCTGAGCGGGGTTCGAACTCACAACTTTAGTGATGATAGGCACTGCTTACACAGATAGTTGTAAATCCAACTACCATGTGATCACGACCACGACGTCCCCTATATATTGAACTTGTTTTCAGCCTGATTATAGCTGAAATACTGTACGACGGACGTCAAACAATAATCAATCAATCAACATTATGATAGGTTTGTTAAACCGCCCTGGGCTTATAATGTTTGTCATAATTTCACGGACTTTGACTACTATGCCAGCATGCCATTGTTTCGCCTTGCAAGGTCTGGGTTATGTTGTCCCAACAACAAAAAATCCACCATGACTACGGAAGCAGTCATTTTGTTTTACGTTTTAAATGAGAGGCTGTAATATATTTTTTTAATAACCGATACGAACATCAGCAGAATTTTTTTTACTGCGATTTTTGTATTGAATACATTGTTCACTAGAGAGTCGTAGGAGTGGACCGGAAAGCGTAGGGGGAGGGCGCAAGCTTAAAAGTGGAAGTCAAGTGAGGGAACAAGCTTCAGAAGTGGACCGGGGAGTGGGTGGCAACTTTAAAAATGTGTGGGGAAATCTTCAAACCATGACTGAAAAGGGTGAAATTTTCAAAAATTAAAACACAAAACGGGTCTTTTGGAATCAAAACTATCGAAAAACATCTTAGTTGACTTAATTCCATGCAAATATTCCACTTAAACTAAATTTATACAAAATAATTTAAAGTGCTACCATTGACCCCGTCCCTGCTCCTATGCCCCTGCATTATATATTAATATATTAAACACGGTTGCTGAAATCTTATCTATTTTTTTATATCTCAACCAAGTATCAACAAAAACACACAAAACTGTATTATATTGACCTAATCTGAGGACCAAAAATTGATCATTGGTATAACTGAAAGTGACAACTGGTCAAAGCTGTACAGCATATGATATCTACAGTTAATATATGAACCATTGCGTATTGATTTCACAGGATTTTAGTAGAATAATTTTACCAAAATAAATACAACTTTTATCTTAACAGATCGTGTGATACTGTCAGAAAAATAAGTTCAATGACAACTTGAGGTTCATCTGAGCCTGAATCGCTCACATAGTTATTCGTGCACTAAGTACTAGCATTTGAGTTCACAAATTTTGTAGTGTCGGAGACAAACAAAAAGAGGAATCTTTATAGAGGACCTCCCATACATAATTTGATTTACTTTAAAAATCAAACGGCCAAGCCAATTATGAGAAAATGATAAAAAAAAATATGACATTTTAAGGGTGAAAACGCATGACCATAGCTTAGGGATTTCTCCTTGTTGTCATGGTAACTGCACGTTGCAATGTGTATCATCATATGGTAATTTTGATCAAGTATGATATTTAAAATAAAACCATGTTTGTTTCTGAAGATATGCTTTAAAATTGATGTCAATATTATTTTAATATACAAATTTGTACGACAGAACTGAAGAAGTTATCTCCCTTTAAAGGGTAAAAATGTACCAAATTATAAAGGCTAAAAAATATACTAAATCCTCAATATATCCATGGCGACTATTTTTATCATAGATTGACTGGACTATATATTCATACCATCAAAGGGAGTGATGCGTCTATCACAATAATATATCATTCTACTATACCTCTTGTATGAAATATTTCAAATTTTTTGTTATTTTTTTTTAATTTACAAATAAATATAAAACATCATACCTTTTCTATCATCAAAGAAACCAATTTTATCCTTTGCCTTCTTGACTTCTCCTCGATCTGGAACACTGTGGATCTTAAAATCGTCCAATGCCTCCATTAAACCATGTTTAGTACCACTCTCAATGCATCTCTTAAGTCGTTCTCTAATCATTCGTTTCGGAAATTTCTGAATTAAACCACAAATGCGTTATGATTGTATAAAAACGTATACTGATCTTAAATAAATGTATCACATTGCCATATCCACTTGTCATCTGAATTGATAACTGTTATATGCGTGGCGTGTTACTGGTGTTACATTGTTGCTCTAATTATTATGGGGGCCCGAGTAGCTCAACGAGTTAGGTCGCTGGATCTAACAACTCATACAAGCCTATCACCAATACGGCATGGGTTCACGCTCGGCTTTGTAAATTACAAAAAAGGGTGTACTCGACTCGCAGCCGCAAGTGATACAGTTTACCAGTTGCTTGCACATGGTCGGTGGTTCTCTCCGGGTACTCCGGCTTCCACCACCACTAAAACTGGTCACCATGATATAGCTGAAATATTGTTGAAAGTGGCGTTAAACTCTAAAAATCAAATCAAATCAAATCAATCTAATTATTATGAATTCGCTAGGGGGATGTCCATTGACTGAATTGTTTATAGATATCAGTCGTTTTAGGTATTAAATGTCGAGAATTGTAACACGAAGCCCTATGATCGTATGGTAGTTGGATTAACAACTACCTATGCAATCACTGCCGATCACCACTGATGTTGTTAGTTCTGATCTTGATCAGGGCGTGGTGTACAACATTATGTGATAAGGTTTGTCAGTGACTTGCGTTTTCTCCGGGTTCTCCACCAATAAATCTGACCGCCACGATATATAAATGAAATATTGTTGAAAGTTTCGTTAAATACGAACAAACAAACAAACAAATAAACAAACAAATGTAAAATAATGTAATCCAATGATATTGTTGAGTACTATAAGAACAGTTTGAAGATACTAAAGGCGTAATCAGAAGCCGTAAATCAGACAATACAATTGACAAAGGCAAACTGGCAAAAAGATAACGAATGGTCTATAAAGTAATACACGGAAAACTAATAATTGAGCATCACAAACCCCATAAAACAACCCGCGGAGAACTCATGTGCCCCGGAAGGGTGGCAGTTCCTGCACAATAAGACTATCCTCTGAGAACATTGTCGCGTAGCATAAGATTAACACAAAGTATCCTAGTTCGAAGACATTCAATAATGTATAGAAAACGAAGAAAGAAATTGCACATGCAAAGCAAAATCGTACCTCTATATTAGATGAAATCTTGTTGAAAACCAGAAAATAATTACACACATTGACAAGATCTACATCATCCTCTCCCTTTGCGTGAATTTTTAGTCCATAATGTCCTTCTCCCGGAATTCGAACTTTTATAGTTAATAAATTGTTGTGAACATTGTGACTTGTATACTGCTGTAAATCCTCAGAAAAGTTAGTACCAATCATTTCAATGTCAAATTCATACTCATGATCTAATTCAAACCGTATTACAGTATCCGCATCCGGTAAAACAAACACCTCTCCATCCACATGCGAAATAGGTCGGATCCCACGTACTAAGCAATGTGGAGTTACTCCCCATCCAATTTCAGGGACATCAGGGAAGAGTTCAATATCTTCTTCATGTACGTTGTCAAAACAATACAATTTCAGTTCTGTTATAACGACCATTGTTGATATTGTACAATCTGCATTTACATGTCCAGCTTCAACAGAAAAGATATATGAACCTGAAACCGGAAGTCTAATATCAAACATGAAATGAGCATCCTTTCTCCACATGAAGACAAACTTTTCAAGATCGTCGGGGAAAGCAGTCGGGGTAAGAAGGTCGTCATTCCTCTCTTTACCTTCATCCTCGATTTCATGTAATCTGCTTGTTATAATACCCCGTTGTGTCGTTTCTCCGGCATTTCCGTTCATGGTTGGCTTTGGTTTCAACAATCGTTTGCCTAACAAGTGGTATTTGACAACAACTGTTTTCGCGAAATTTCGCGTCGTTGCAATTTCAACAAATACACGTCCATTTCGGGAACGAACTTTTCCAACTTTAGGAGAAAGAACTTTCATATTCATCATAAAAAATTCTGCAGTAAAATATGGAAAATTTGTGAATTCTGTCATGGTAACCATTGTTGTTAAAAGCTGCCATTGTCTGTCATCTGGACGACACCATGTGTTGAATTCATCTGATTCAGTCAGGAAAAAATAACTCTTTATCTAAATAAAAAAAAAGAAAGATAAATAAATCATATGCCTTGTGAATTTTTTTTCTTGGGTATAAGCGTAATTTACAAAATAAGTGAATGCACGAGTCATCACCCCGACAGCAGTATTTTGAACTAGCCTGGACTAACCATTGAAAGCATTTATCTGTGAAACGATGTCCCAAATTACAAAAAAAAAATGAGAGCAGTAGACTTCACATTGTACACAATATCATGTTCTAAAAGACAAATGTTTATGTAAAAATCGAATAGTTTATTCATTTCTGAAGTTTCAGCAAAGTGTGTGTACGTGGTATTTTTTGGGGGGGGGGGGGGTTGATGTGCTATTTTTGGTGTGCTAAATAGATGAAATGCATATTTTTATGTGCCGCATACATGTGTTATTTTTTATTCATATTTGGTATAACATTTCGGTGTTCATGTCAGCTTTTTCAAACGAAGTTATTTTTTTATATGTCTATTTCTTCAATTATTGTTAAGATTTGAGAGTTTTAGGTTGATCATTTAACATCTTTTTATGTGTGGGTGGAGAATAGGGGGGTGGATTTGAGGTCGCTACGATGTTCTCGTGATAGAATGTTATTTTCATCCACGAAACAAAAATCAGTTTCTGGGAGTGGGGATAACAATCAGTAATTTCTCTTCCAATTTACTAAACATTTCTTTTTGAAAGATTGTTTTTTTTCTATCTGTACTTTTAAAGTTTAATGGTCGTTCTCTCAAGAAGCAAATAAATCTTATATTAAGTATATGATATTCTTCTTACGTTGGCCGATCCTCTTGATCCCCAATAAGGATGAACAAATCTCCAGTTTTTGTCCAGGTACACTGCATTCCAGCGATCTCTCATTTTGTCTAGATATTGTTCCGGTAACGCTACTTCATAGTCCCCACCTTTACATATACCATCTATGATTACACATTTAATATCTGCACGTCTACAATAAATATCCATACATAATATTTTCTAACATTCCTACATATGTAATTTGTATCAAAACTAAGGTTCTCCTCCCTTAGGCATAAGTGACCTTAGTTGATTTTGACTATTCTGTTTCTGATCTTTTGATTTTATTGCCCCCAAACACTTTTAAATTACTTGGGTAAACAATCTTCCGCTTTTGAGCGTACCTGATGAAGGTTATTCCAGAAACGTGTCGTGCCTCCTAAATTTGATATCTTCGTTTTTATTTTTAAGACCTAACAGTTTACTGATAGACAGTACATTTATAATCACAACTTCTGACTAAACATCAGCAATCAGTTATTCTTATAATGCAAATCATGACAACCCAACAAGAATCAAATTTACATCATAAAACATTTCAACATGGTATAACATAATACTAGTAATAGGCGGTCCGAATCCAGTTTTATTCTGATGGCATGATGATGATGACGTTTGCTTTGTACTAGACCAGTTGGATTTTAATAGTGCTAACTCGCTGAAACAACAGTCAGCAGAGGATATGTCGTCTAACACGTACACTCTATTCTGATTCAAGCCAAACCAGTCTTTGTTCTTGATCCTTAATGACATGTGTTCAGAAGAGAAGCAGTAAATACTAATTTTATAGTCCTGGTTTTGACCCGATCAGTGCTCGAACTCATCATCTACTGCACTCGATGCACTCTTTTTTTTTCCTGATAAAATATTTTATTTACAGTAAAAATGAATATGACAATCTTCATATTCACACATTATAAATACAATATACTATACGGCCTTCTGTGTAGGGAAGCATCCAGATTTGTCAGGGGGAAGTTGTTTTCCCTAGGGCTTGCCCGAGGGAAAACAACCCCTCGAGGGTTGACAAATCTGGATGTTTCCCTACATAGAGGGCCGTAATTGTTTTATTATATTTTTGCCAATGTTTTATAGGTTATCTCCCTTGTGGGGGAAATTGGTTTGTTCGGCGGGGAACAATTAATAAGGTTGTTTCCCGGCAGCGCAAATTTTTGGCAATGTTTTATAGGTTATCTCTCTTGTGGGGGGAAAATTGGGTTGTTCGGCGGGGAACAATAGGGTTGTTTCCCGGCAGCGCAAATTTTGGCAAAATATCTCAATTATTTTATTATCACATGACTAATTTAATCCAATCAAAATCTATCATATAGATAAAATATAATAAACAATATTGTTAAATTACCATTAATTGTGTTAGTATGTAAACATTAAATTCATCGAGATGAGCGTTAATGTTCTTTACCATGGGGGCACAAAATGAAGCATACATAATTCATTCTTTGCTGAGCATTTCAGTTACAGAAAGAAAGATAACTCGAGTTGCTTATCAATAGCGTAAGTAGACAAATTCTATTTTTAAATTATAATTAAAAACTTTTTTTTAAAGCAACAGTTGAAGAGAATCATTTTCAGATCTAATAAGCGGATTGTGAACATCAAAATATTTAATGAAAAGAAGCAATCTGTTGTTCATAATATAGTAAGTAAATGCATACTGTATTGTGCATTGTAAATAAAAATATTTTGCTTGTGACAAGTTGTGTCAATTTCTTTGTTTTCAAAAACCATAATTTGTCTTGATTTGCAAATCGTGTATCTTGCAACACTAAGAAGAAAATTTAGATAATATGTGTTTTGTCCTAGTAGTTTATCCATGCAAGATTAATTAAGACATAAATCATGGAAGCCAGAATGTGTTAGGAGTTTTAACATGGATTGGCGGATATTAGTATTTTATCCCGAGCCAGAAGCGTGTCGTAATTCGCTGACGAACTTTATCACATACATGTATCGTATCGAGTACACCCCGCCATGAGAGGGATTCGAACTCACAACTAAGTGGTGATAGGCTATGATTTCACATGTAGTTATAAATCCAATTACCATACGGTCACAACCACGACGTGCCACTTTTTATAGTTAAGTAAACGTTTAAAATAATATTAACTCAATAGTACAAATATGTTTGCAATCAAACGAAATAAACGTGTACTCACCTACAAAGGATAGCAAAGAATGATGGTACATCTCCTTTCCCATCATGTATCCATTTCATGTAGCCTCGTGGTGTGTCTCCAGCAGTATGTTTACCATGTGTCGAATCATTGAAATTTTGATTAACAACCCATAAATAAATGCTCCATATCTTTTCCAAGTCAGACCTCGTATCTGCCGTTAGGTGTTTCAGGAGGGTCGAGTATTCTCCTAAAGCAGCAGCTGGAACCTTAAATAAATAGAACAAAGCGATTGAGCACCTAGAGCCTCATTTAAAACTGGGTATAAACTCAGGTGCTCCGAATGGGGAAGCAGTTCCTGCTTCACCAGTGACAACTCATACTAAATATGTGTTGATAAGGCACATCATGTGATAAGTTATGAACAAGAAAAGGATGGGCTTTGAGGACAAATGCAACATATCAGTGCTTATCGAAGACAATGGCATTCCGTATAACTATTAATAGACATGATAACAACTGGTAAACGTTCGAAGTGATTACCTTTCTACATTAACACTAGGAACCTTTGGTTCCGTAATTTATAATATTTATTAAAGAATTATTTTAATAATCTGCCACTAACAAAAATATATCACTGTAACTAAAGATTGAAGGGTAATCCGAGGCTGTAAATCAAAGAACAGACTGTACAATTACTAACAGGAAAAAAGACACAGAACACTAAATACACATCATAACAAACGCCACTACAAATCTAAGGTGAAACCAGGTGCAGTTGAAAGTTATGCCGTCTCTGCTAAATATGATATCACTGTAATTTCAGATTTATTTAGTTATTTTAGTAATCATGGGCATATTTTTGAAACCGTTTTTATCACTTAGAACATCCACAGGCCCTTTGGTTTTTAAAACTTAGAGCATCCACAGGCCCTTTGGTTTTTATAACTTAGAACATCCACAGGCCCTTTGGTTTTTATAACTTAGAACATCCACAGGCCCTTTGGTTTTTCTTGCTCCCAAGGCCTTTTAAAAGATTTTTTTTGGTTTTCCCACCTTTCGATGATGGAGGTTTTTCCAGTAACGTATCGTACGCTCTACATTTGATATCTACATTTTTATTATAAATAAATTACCGAATTGACTCTCTCAGTTGCTTCTTTAAATTTGTCAGGATAGAAGACATCTCTTTTTCTTGAGGTTGGTGCTGATGGTGCAGGATAACCTGGTGGACATTCTATAACATCTTTCTGTAAAGTAGAAATTACCCATAAAATTGCATGCTTGTTTTTCAAACACGAAATTCAAAAGGTCAACTAAATAAAACATTTTGATTGGTTTGTTGGTTAGGGTTAATCTATATTTATCGTAATTTTCAGCAATTTTTCAGCTACTGTGAATTCCTTTTAATTCGTTAAATACCAATTTTCGTGGTTTTTTGGTTGGTTCAAATAAACCACGAAATTAAATGCACAACGAAGGGTAGAAATAACAAGGACAGTCATTGGCAAATATTAAATCCGTGAATTCAAATATCAACGAACATCTCAATTTCTGCAAACCCACGAAAACTGACTGTTTGGTAAGGGTAGGCTCGAACAGATTTAGAAAACTGACTGTTTGGTAAGGGTAGGCTCGAACAGATTTAGAAAACTTACTGTTTGGTAAGGGTAGGCTCGAACAGATTTAGAAAACTGACTGTTTGGTAAGGGTAGGCTCGAACAGATTTAGCAAACTGGCCAATGGAATCCCCGCCCATGTGTAGGTGTCTGGAAACATTAACACCGTAACTGGTTTCGTTATGCAACTTAATATACTTTACATATGAAAGATACAATTGCGAAGTCACAGAACATCAAATATAAATAAGTGTTAGACAATACATGGAAAACCTCATGTGAAAACATAAATATTTACTTTATTTCTCAATTTATCTGTATCCTTGACTTTATTTACAACTACTTTCTCTGCAACCAAATAAATTGATTTCTCCTTCTCTAATTCACGTGTATCTGTGTCAATCTCATTTTTCTCACTTTCAGATTCAGACAAAACCTTTGATTTTGAAACGCTTGACCCTACGCCCATTGCCAAAAAGTGAGGACAAGTAGAAACCGTCAAAACTACAAAAAAGGAAGAAAGCTGTAGTCGATCCATTAATTGATGGGAAATATAGGAAGAAAGCGTTCAAACAACAAAGGACTATGAATACTAACAATTGTAGCGAAAACGATGCACAGATTGGTAGTAAAGAGAAACACAAATCGTAATGCAGTGAAAATAACGGAAATGGTTAGTAACGTTCAACGTTATACAATTCACAAAAATATCATACTCAATGCTCAAAATGGTTCCGTACATTTCCGTTTCATCTTTCTTTCAAAAATGATTTGAAAATATAACATTTCATAATTTCCTTAAATGAAAATGGCCGATTAATTATATTGTCTCGTTGACTGCTCTTATTCCGTCTCGACGAAAGAGTGTATTCAACCATGGGTTACCGACAATGATTGCTGATAATAAATATAAAATTAAGAAATCTCATCACAATGGGTGGGAGTGGAGTCGGTGTGGTGATAATATCAATCAAAGCATGATATAGTTGGATAGTGTTATTCGAGCATAGTGTCTAACAAGACAAAAAGGAAATGCGAACATAAGGGTAAGCCCATCCATCTTCATTGTAAATAGTTCTGACTGATTCAGTGGTTAAACCCACGATTTATTCATACGAAAATGATATAATTTACTGCTATGTACAAAATGTACGTACATTGTACTTGTAATTTTTTTTGTCTCAAAATCAAAATAATGCCGACAAACCGTTGCTACAAAGTGGCAGGTACAAACCGTTGCTACAGAGTGGCAGGTACAAACCGTTGCTACAGAGTGGCGGGTACAAACCGTTGCTACAGAGTGGCAGGTAGCATTTGCATGTTCTTCTACACATGGTATAACTTAGTTTATGCTCAGTTTGCGCCAAACAATAAAACAATATTCGCACACTTACTTAATTGATATACCCAACTTGACTATGAGAAACAGGAAATGCATACCCGTAGCTAGCACATAGATTAACCGTATGTTTTTGGTGGGGTCCATGTTACTCGTATTTGTTTTCTCTGGTGTGTTTTGTTGTTGTTGTTTCGCTTGTCTTCGTTTTGTGTCCTGTGTCCGATTTCGTTTCTGGATTACTCATTCTTGATTTTCCCAATGGATTTCTTTAACGTGCATCTGTCCACGACATTGGTCTCATTTGGCTTCCCAAACACGCGATACGTGAACAAATAGTAATCTTAATGACACAAGAAGACAATTGTAGCATCTCATATTCAATTATGTATTTGATCTAAATGTCGTAGTCTATATATACTTACATAATCTACATAATCAACTTTGTCCACAACCTTTGATTGCTGACAACCCATGATGTATACCCTAAAAAGTATCAATAAAATGATAAACAGAAAATACCACACTGTCAGAACAGTTCTAAAAATACCACACTGTCAGAACAGTTCTAAAAATACCACACTGTCAGAACAGTTCTTAAAATACCACACTGTCGGAACAGTTCTAAAAATACCACACTGTCGGAACAGTTCTAAAAATACCACACTGTCGGAACAGTTCTAAAAATCAAATAGAAAAATCGTAGAAAGAGGTCAAATCATTACCCTTAACACACATACCTACGACCTTACTTTCCTGACTTAGTACAGGCACTTCACTGATGAATGGCGGGGTTAAACTAGTTTATGGGCCCCCAATCTCGCTTCTTAGTAAACATGATGAGATGTGGCAAGAGTGTTCCAGATATTTGAAATAAAGGTTAATTGCTTACATTGTCATATTCCTATAAGACAAGATTTTATTTATTTATATAAGTATTGCCAACAACTAGTCTAGCTTACGTTTTA
Source organism: Gigantidas platifrons (assembly GCA_002080005.1). Taxonomy (NCBI): domain Eukaryota; kingdom Metazoa; phylum Mollusca; class Bivalvia; order Mytilida; family Modiolidae; genus Gigantidas; species Gigantidas platifrons. The sequence goes on along the minus strand of MJUT01019009.1, from coordinate 570,435 downwards.
TCTGAGAAAGTTAATTGTGAGGGCATTATTTATTTATTTCTTAACTATTATCGTAAAACAAGGGTGCAGTACAACATATATAGTATTGTTCTACTGTAAAGTTTTAGTTCCAAGTCCTTTTCACATTTTATGAAATGAAAGATAAAACAGTAATAGTCAACAATTCCACCAATCTCAACATAACGAACAACCAAATCTCAACATAACGAACAACCAAATCTCAACATAACGAACAACCAAATCTCAACGTAACGAACAACCAAATCTCAACATAACGAACAACCAAATCTCAACATAACGAACAACCAAATCTCAACATAACGAACAACCAAATCTCACCCCAATCAATTGAACACAACAAACAGATAATGATTTAAACCGTTAGATACTGGTTTGGGAAGGACACGGAAATGTAACGAGAATAAACTGATATATGTTAGTTCATGTTTTTGAAAATCGGTCTGGTTAGGTTCATCTGTTCCAAGTTTCCATAGTAGTTTAATTTAAATCTATTTTATATGTCAATTATGTAAATATTATAAGACACAAGGTTAACCAAGAAAGTATTTGGCTATGAGTGTACCTGATGAAGGTTATTCTAGAAACGAGTCGTGTGCACTAAATTAGATATTTACGTTTTTATTTACATCAAACGAAAGAAGTCAAACTTTTCGTTAAAATTTCATTAATATTTCTTCATTTATATTGTTAAAGTTGTAACAATCTGTGTAAACGTATTATACTTTTATATACGGTTCAAATTCTGTATAACACATCTATCATTTTCTCATTATGAATATATTTAACTTACCTTAAAAGTAAACTTTCATAACGTTATATAGGTCCAGTAATAAAACATTGTTTTGCTCTAATCTTTTTTGTGTGTGTTAGATCAAGATATTTTGTTTTATAAAGAACAGATAAATAATAATTATTATCAAATAGTCAGTGCACAATAACTAGAAATGCCATACTGTAACAGTATATTTATGTGTATTGAAATAAGACGGTGTTTTGACAACCAGAAATAACCAATGGGAAGGACATTTTAAAGTAATTTGAAGAAAGTGTTTTTTTTTACTTCAAAATAGTTATAAAATTAGTTTTTGAGTGATGATATTCGTATTATTAAATTTTATATGTTAAAATGGGTATCCTAGGACTGGCAAAGCGGAATAAACTGTAATATTATAACTCGGATTCTATCAAAAGTACAAAAAGCGTATCGGTTTAATAAACGATTACACATCTTTTTTGTTAAAGAAGTGTTACGACTCGGTTCATGATCTTATTGTCAAATCAAACAAAATTAGTCAATGACAAAATATTTTGATTGTCACGTTAATTGAATCTTAAAACATTTACTTCTATCAATGTCTTTGTAAACATCTAAAGACAATAAATAAAAGAAATTTGACATGCAGTAAAATTTTAATGAAACTATGCATTTTTATTTTTTATTTTTTTTTATTGATTTAGTCTCTCTGGGAGATAAGATTTATAAATTCTAAATTAACATTTCTTATTCAATACGATGTATAATATTTTACCTGACATAGATTACATGTATATTTCTGTTCAAAACTTTATCTTGTGTTATCAATGATATAAATTTTGATCAAATTTAGCGATAGGAACGAAATGCCTAGTTTTCTTTCTTTTCCCTTATATTTTATATTGCACAAGACAATAATTATATTTTATTATCATATGTAGTTATAATTAAAAGATTAGGAATGACGTCAAACCTGTATTAAGAGGTCACCTTTGGGAAAAAGAAAAAAGTGGCCTCATAAGACAGGTGATCTCTTAAAAGAGGTTAGATTCTTATGAAATTGTTTATGACACGACAACAAAAAGGTGACCTTTTAATGCGGTGACTGCTTAATAGAGGTGACATCATTGGCAGGTTTGACTGTATATATAGACACGTCACATTTTAGCTTTGCTGTGCCACTGCTGACGGCTCATATGACTCAAATCACAGAGTTCCACAGCACGTCCCCAGGTGGCCGATAATCAATGCACTCTTGATGTGAGGTTGTAATGTTATGATGCAGATTATACCTGACCGTGGACAATAGTGGGTGCAGTGTATGAAGATTGCCACGTTCCTTGCAACGTTACAAAAATTCTTATGTAGATGTAGAAAAAGACTAGGTATATTCGATTCCCTATATAAGTATACAATTTTGTCTTCCTACTAAACCCGCATTTTTTTTCATACGGCTGTCAGAAGTCGTTGTCACTGCTGTCCATGCACTCATCTCTCATTTCTACATAATTTTTCATATATATTATTGAACTTGTTTTTTTTTTGTCTTGTATATACATGACGAATTTGCTGCTCGACGCTATGTAACTAACAATCAATCACTTAGTTTTGTCGTAAACATTTGTAGGTAAATATATATTTGCTTAGTTAATCATAAAATTTATATATTTTCAATATTATTTCCTACAATTTTAACTTTTATTTATATTAAGTGAGGTATTTATAGAAATAATTCATACAAAGACTATCACGATATGTCTGTGAATTTTTGTAAAAAAATCTCAGTCAACCAAACGCTTGATACATTCATCGCAAAACGATTCAGACAAATGGTATATGCCAATGTAATTGTATGTATATAAACAAGAAGATCCATGCAATTATGTCCACAACAATTAAATAAGGAAGATCAGTCTGTGACCAATTCAAGGTAAGACATTTGTTAAATGTTTCATTACGACTGACATTAATAACAGACAGGAAGATACATTATCACATCTTATATAGACAATTTATTCACTAGCAAAGCTAGTAATACTAATCATGTTAAATGCTAAACTCAAATCCCTCTTCTACATACAAAACAATTTGGTCAAAGGATTGCATTGCTTTGGCTTAGAAAAACCCACAATACTCAATGCATGTTTTGAACGACGTTAGGTTTAAGGTTCTCCTCCGTCTGGCATAGATGACCTTAGCCGATTTTTTCTACCTTGTTTGGGCTCTTTGATTTTATTTCTCCCAAACAATTTTAATTTATTTGGTTTTCCAAACTTTCGATTTTGAGCGTGTCTGATGAGGGGTATTCCGAAAAACGGGTCGTCAAACTTTCGATTTTGAGCGTGTCTGATGAGGGGTATTCCGAAATACGGGTCGTCAAACTTTCGATTTTGAGCGTGTCTGATGAGGGGTATTCCGAAATACGGGTCGTCAAACTTTCGATTTTGAGCGTGTCTGATTAGGGGTATTCCGAAAAACGGGTCGTCAAACTTTCGATTTTGAGCGTGTCTGATGAGGGGTATTCAGAAAAACGGGTTGTCAAACTTTCGATTTTGAGGGTGTCTGATGAGGGGTATTCAGAAAAACGGGTTGTCAAACTTTCGATTTTGAGCGTGTCTGATGAGGGGTATTCCGAAATACGGGTCATCAAACTTTCGATTTTGAGCGTGTCTGATGAAGGGTATTCCGAAAAACGGATCGTGCGCATTAAATTTGAGATCTACGTTTTGATTGTAGATGTTATCATGACCATACAATTCACAATTGCTGGGTCGATACATCTGATGATAGATTATAAGTCCCCGAGGGTATCACCAGCCCCTTGGTCAGTGCTTTGACACTGACTTGGTTTATTATAGATATATTTATGCTTGACATTTGCAGTTCCTATCTAATTCAATTCATTTTTAAAACCAAGGTCAATCTCCCTATGCATATGTAATAAAACGTAAATATCATATTTAGTGCGCACGACACGTTTCTGGAATAACCGTCATCAGGTACACTCAAAATCGAAAGGTTGGAAAGCCAAATAATTTAAAACGTTTTCGGCTACCCTGTTTAGGTCCATTTGATTACTTTCTTTCAAAGATATTTAAATTATTTGGCTTTTAAATATTTTCACTATGAACGTACTCAATGAATGTTATTCTAGAAACGCGTGGTACGCACTATATTGAAGATCTACGTTTTTATTCAGAAAAAGGTGTACATAACTCAAACAAATTATTACAATATTTCATATAAATAAACCATTTAATAAGAAACGATATGAATATAAATGAACATGCCGGATACTATTTCAAATTACACTTAGACACAAATTAAAGTAAAGGAAGAGCGCTTTCATTGATGTTCTTCATACATGAATTCGATACGACCAGTCATGTATATTATATGCCATGCAGGGGAATCGGATTTTCCTATGTTTCCACGATTTGGCTAGGAATTTGGAACTGTTCCGACAGAATGGAATATATTGTTTTTCATGCTATTAGGTGTATTTGTCCTAACGAGTAGGACCAAAAATCGAATAAATTGGTCTTCTCTACGGGAATGATGTACATGTATATGTCCAAAATAAAAAGTTCTACAATAAATTGTGTATATCTTATATTTACTCTATTTCAGTATGAGGATCTTACTGTTTCTGACTGCTATAGGACTAGTAGTTGCAGACGAATATAATCCTTGGTATGGAAATGGTAAGCTTAACTCGATCATATTTATATCTAAAAAAAAATCTTTATTTATGATAGAAAGAAAAATATGATACGGGTTTCCAAGACTTATTTTATAACCTTTCTTCCATTGATTTGGTCATGAATGTTTAACGAAACTGTCGTCACTCTTTCATGTCTTATATCGAGGCAGTCAGATTCATGGGTGGTGGAAACACGGAATACAGGGAAAACCTCCGACTGTCGTTATCAACTGACAAGCTATTTCACATTAACTTGTATCCGGTCGATGGTTCTCTTCGGGTACTCCGGCTTCCTCCACCACTAAAACTTGTCGCCATGATATAGCTGAAATATTGCTGAAAGTGGCGTTAAAACACCAAAAATTAAAACATCAAATCAACCACATTTTTGTGGTAATATAAATTCCTTGCTTTGACAGAATAACAGAGCAAGGCACAATCGCGAATGGAAAATTCAGAGACACAGGCAACATTGAGCACATGGCGAAAAACAAATGTAATCAAACCAAAGAGCACAACAAAATAAAACTAATACGAAGAGCAGCACGGATACCACACCAAACATCCGGGGATTAACTCAGGTGCTCGCTAAAAATAAGCAATTCATGTTTCTTATGAGGCACCCTCCGTGTTGCTCTTAGTCAAGTACAGTAAATGTCTTGTCGGTAAAGTCTATTACCAGACGATTAGGAATTATTTCAGTAATAATCTTTTGATTATTGGATACAAGTTTAAATTGATCATGTTAAGTCACCAACTACATGATATATAATGAATGTTTACTTCATATGATTTTAAACGACGTATTCCGCTCTGGAATTTGTAACGTTTGTAACACTTTTTTTTATCAACTGAATGCTAAAATGACAACCAATCCCGCTTGGAGCTAGCTACACACATGTATATTATATAAAATCAATGCGTCAATTGAATTTGAGATATGATTATAAGTTTTAATGTTTTTTTTTCAAAGCATGGTCATATCCGTCATACGGAGTTGGTCGATATTATCCTTATATTGGAAACCGATGGACAATTAATCACTCGCCAAGAGATTGGCCGTTGAATTCATTTGGTTATGGTGGTGGTTGGAATTCAGTTGGGAATAGTTGGAGTTTTGGATCAAATATTAGAAGCCAGGTTTGGCCTCAAATATACCGGAACATTGGACAACGTGTGTACGGTTTCAGACCACCCACTACTTTGAATCAATATTATCCACACGGATCTATATGGAATAGAGAGTACAATCAACTACCGACCTACATGAATATGTACAGACGTCCAAACATATTATGGCGTGGTTCTACAAGTGGTTCCGTAAACAATAATATACGCTTAAGGACATTTAGAGGACATGGTGACGATGATTCCGATGATAATGACTGGCAACGAGCGCACTCTTCAATTCAAAGAATATCTAATATAAACAATGGTGCTGGTCAATTTTCTAATGGTTGGACTTGGAGAATTCGTCCCCAACAATATTTAGGATATAATGTTAAGCGACGGCCTTCCTCTAGATGGAGACAGACAAGAGGAGGTTATTGGGATACTGGTATTAATAGAGGCTTAGTCTTTGCTGGTAATGGAAAATATGGACAACAAAGATGGAACAAACAAATTAAAAAGAGTAACTATACCTAAAATCGATCATTACATATATAAATCATCATGCAACATTCTAAAGATTTGACTGTTTCTAATACTTTGCAATTGTAGAAAAGTTTGAAGATAACAAAGGGTTAGCCAGAAGCCGTCAATCGAATACAATGTCCAAAAGAAAAAGGCTATAAAAGACAAAATCCTACGCAGAAAGGTAAGGATTGAGCAACCCGAACCCCACAAGAAACCGGGAGTGAAATCAGGTGTTCCGGAAGGGTTAGCAGTTCTTGCTCCACTATTGGTGTCCGTCGTGTTACTCATGTTAGACCCCAGATCTATTGTTAAACTATATGCTTTCTATCTCTTACAAATCCTCGAAATAAGTCATGAATGGGACTGTCGTTGTTATTGTAAACATGTTCTCATCTTGATTATAGCTCACATTCTGTTCAATTGTTGTCAATAAATCAATCAATTGACCAATTCAATCAATCAATTGACCTATACAATCAATCAATCAATCAATCAATCAATCAATCAATCAATCAATCAATCAATCAATTACATGGTGCACAATTAATAACAAGAATTCGGTTTATTTACAGGTGGTGCTTATTAGAACAACAGATGATGATGACATTTAATTGCTCAGGATTAATGGTAGCTTACCTCGATTAATATAATAGTATGATCGGGATAAGATATAGGTAGTAGAAGACATGGACGCTAGTGTGTATGTACTGTCGGTCAGTGATAGTTACATTATGATATAGAATGATATCGTACAATATAAAATGTATTAATACCTCCTTGTATATGTCAGAAGTCAATTAATATCATATGAAATTTTCAATTTTCGATTTGTGAGCAATTTTTGATTAAAATGTTACATGGGGTTTGAGCTCTTCTTTAACTTCTTATCAATTGCATCGGTTATGGAATGGTTAGCATATGCACATGTGATCTAGGCCTGATAGGGTTAATCAAAGACCATAAAATTGATATTTCCTACTTCTGCCCTAATCACAAAATATTAAGGAGTAAGAGCAAATAGGCGATTGACTCAGAATCACAGAGTGTTCGAGTGGATCGACATGTTTACACGGTATGACTGTTGCAGTTGTTTCTGCGAGATAACTCGATGAAAAACCCAACTAAGCAAGTTGGTCTAATACAATGTGGACATCATCATTATCATCGCATCAAAATGTAACTTGTTCTCAATATGATATATCTGTAAAATGGCTCACTTGCAGTTAAACAACAATCATTCACTCACTCCCCCTTATGTGTGTTATAACAACAATCATTCACTCACTCCCCCTTATGTGTGTTATAGAAAGAAATATCTGCTAAGGTACATAAATGAACACCATTATACTACCAATGTATAGGTATAATAAAAAAAAAATTAACATTAATATATTTACATGAATTTATTGATAAATTTGTATGAGAAAAAGTTTTCCTTTTTTCATCCAACTGTCATTTGCACACATCCGACCTGAGTTTTCCAATCATTTGCCTGCCTTTTTTGAAGTTACCCCGATTAGTCTAATAACCACCTTCTGTAATATAAGAACAAATTTATATATGAAAATTTATAACCGAAATAATATGAGTTTACAATGGAGATGAAACTTTTGTCACTTTCTGTTTGCTGTTTACTAGAAGAATGTCTTATAAAGAAGGAATGATTAGTTTACACTGAAATTGACAATGCAAATTGTATGATAACGCGCACGTAATGAAATGAACAGAAAATAATACCACACTGTCGGAAACAGCAGATTGATGTAAATGAAGGGATGTGGTATTATAACATGTTTATTGTTTTTGTTTGATCGTCAAGGTAAATAGAAACAACAAATGTTGTAACATGAAGAATACACCGTGTCTTTGATCATGTTATCTCAATTTTGGGGTTTTTATACATATTTATAATAATTGGTATGTGGAAGTGTTTACAACTGGCTTTGATAATAATTCAATATTAATTAAAAATTATGTTCGGTTCGTTTTTACCTCGGGCTTGTTTACGTTATTTGTGTTTGTTTGCGCATAGTCGTGTCCAATTGTGTTATGTTTTTGTTTTGTTTTTCTTGGTCCTGTGTACCCTGTGTTGTCAGTTTCTCTAGATTGTCCATTTTGTATTGCCCTTTCGGTGTTCTCTAACGTTTATTTCCTTTAAGCTGGATTATCAAATTATCTAACTCAAATTCACTGTATTGATGACTGATGGCGAGATGGTGGTACGTATTGGGCGTTATACGTTATAAGATGGCGGAAGTGGTACATGTACTATAAAACTTTCATTTTGAGGGCACATGGGATTTATTTGTTCCGTTTCAAAATACGCCCTTTTATTTATGTGGCCATTCGTTGCCGGCCAATGTTGTATTTTCCAATATTTCGAGAAGAAAACACCTTTAGTCCGTTTTGACTGAAACTTGAACTAATTTATCTAATCCTATTTCTGATATAGAACAATTTCTTGAACAAATGGGCATGTATCATACTAAAACCCTTGAGATCGATTACTCTAGCTCAGTATATAACCTGTAAACGATCTCTTGCTACTGTTTTGATATCGGATAAACAACTAAATACCTTAATCTAATAATAATTACATTACTTCCGTTTTTCATTGAAATGTTACAATATGATTGGTTATGAAGTGGTCACATGATTATAAAAGATGTTTTACAACATTCAGTGGCGTAGTAATCTCCAACACCAAATAATCTAACACAAATACAATTCACAACGAAAAATTCAACTATATTAAATTTTGGTGTGATTTAAATGTAATTATAAGAATTGAATGCATTATTTTGTAGTTTTGTAGGCGGGTAAAAGCGTGGATCGAGGCACATTTTTTAGTATGAAGCACAAAATGTGCTTCGGTCCACGCTTTTACACGCCAATAAAACTACAAAAAAAAATACATTCAATTCTTAATCAAAATGTTTATTGATACCCGTACTCACTTTTCTTTCCTTTACGTCTACCTCCAAGTTGTCCGCCTACAGGGTAACCTTGTCCGCCTTGAGGAAAATATTGTCCGCCTGGATGAAATCCTTGTCTTCCAAGTATTACAGGTCTACCAATTACTACCTGCATTCCTCCAGGCAAAATATTGTGTCCGACAGGTAAATTCTGTCCTCCACCAGGTAAAAATTGTCCTCCACCTGGTAATATCTGTCCACCTCCAGGTAATAATTGTCCTCCACCTGGCAATACCTGTCCACCACCAGGTAATAATTGTCCTCCACCTGGTAATATCTGTCCTCCACCAGGTAATAATTGTCCTCCACCTGGTAATATCTGTCCTCCACCAGGTAATAATTGTCCTCCACCTGGTAATAACTGTCCACCACCAGGTAATAATTGTCCTCCACCTGGTAATATCTGTCTGGCACCTGGTAATACCTGTCCTCCACCAAGTATTACATGTCTGCCACCTGGTAATATTTGACCTCCACCAGGTAATCCCTGTCCTCCACCAGGAATAAGTTGTTGTCCTCTAGATAAAAATTGGCCTGCTCCAAATGAGGACTGTCCACCGGGTAAAGCATGGCCCCAACCAGGCGAAACACGCCCTGGACGACGATGACCACCTGGTATCATACTACCTGGACCAGCCACATGTCTCATACCACTAGGCTGTCCCCCAACAGGAAATTGACCTCCAGGTATAATGCCCCCATTTACAGGCCATCCTTGTGATAATCTTCCACTTGGGCGTACAGGGAATTGTGCAACAGGACGTAAACTGCCTGGATTTCCACCAATAGGCTCTGGACCCATTCCTACAGGACGTACACCGCCTGGATTTCCACCAATGGGCCCTGGACCAATTCCTACAGGACGTACACCACCCATGGGCACTCTGCGACCTCCACCATTATTAAATCCTCCAACCCAAACGACACCTAAAGAAATTTTTACAAAACACGTTTCTAATAATTTAATTTTTATTGTTACTAATTAACTGGTATACATGGCAATATACATATGCAATTATAATATACAACCTTTGGTATCACCCTACACTTTGTCAAGATGCTTCCAAATTTTCACCTGAGATATGGCATTTTAGTCAGCAAGAACATTCCGATTACTTTATAAAAAGAAAACAAAATCCACTAAAATGATGGTTTTTATTGGTTTTCAAATCGGGATAAAATCGATATCTACGAGTCTGTCCGTGGGCATTGAGATTGTACCACTGTTCAGCACTACTGTACAACCCTCGGTTTTGCCTCAGGGTACACATAAGTGCTTTTTCAGGGTGGTACAATGTCAATTCCCATGTAGATAACTGATAGTATACCGAATTAGCTAACAATTAAAAAATACCTGTACATTTTTTACTATTATACTGAATTAGAATAATTAAGAAGATTTTGTAATAGTGTTGAAAAAGTCAGAAGGTATATTACTACACGGTGTGAGTATTAGGTTCAATCAATTAGATTTCTATCAATTTAAAATAGATCTCTTATATGACATGATGTTTTACGGTGGGGGCCGTCGTGATCTTGATCGTATGGTAGTTGGATTTATAACTATCTATGATATTAGTGTCTATCATCACTAATGTTGTGAACAACATTATGTGATAAAGTTTGTCAGTGACTTGCGGCAGGTAGGTGGTTTTCTCAGGGTACTCCAGTTTCATCCACCAATTATACAGACCGCCATGACCGCATTGATTTTTTTATAACTTCCATTGGCATACATCGTTTAAGTAATGCCTACAGATCACTCTAAATATTTGGTTTTGAAATGTGGAGATACCTGTAACTGATTTGTTACAAAATCTCAGGAGAGGATGAAATTGATGCGGTTTTTTTTTACAGGTCATTTCTTTTACTCTACTAAATACACGTTGTCCTTTCCCCCATCATGACTTATCATAGGATTTTAAACAAGAGTACCACGACAGAACTGGTGTCACCATTGGAGTAGGAACTGATTGCCTTTCCGGAGCACAACAGTTCATCCCGGTATTTTGTGGGGATTGTGTTGCTCAATCTTAAGTTTTCTTTGTGGTGTTTTGCGATAATTTGTTTGTCCCTTTAGTCCCTTTTCGTTTGGTTATGGTATTGTCTGTCCTCTGAAATACGGCTTCTGATTATACTTTTGGTATCTTCAAACTTTTCTGATACCACATACGTAAATCATTTAAAGTTGAAGATGTCTTATTCCTGTTCGATACCCTATTGGTGTACTATAAAAAAAAGTAATGCCTACTTCCTCCACCTCTACCTCCTTTGGATGTTCTATATGCTGCAGCATAGCCAACAAACAACACAAGAAGGATACTAAACTTCATCCTGAAAGAACAAATATTTTTGTGAATTTTATTCCAATTACATACAAACAAGCACCTTAACCAATTTTGGATATTTTGCTTAGGCCCCCTATGGTTTTATTGCTCCCACATACTTTAATATTATTTGGCTTTCAAATATTTCAACATTGAGCGTACCTGATGAAGGTTATTCCAGAAACGCGTCGTGCGCACTAAATTAGATATCTACGTTTTTTATTAAATAATGTTTCATCTACGTTTTTTAATCATGGAAATTTAATATAGAAAGGGATAATAAATATGAGCTTTTAATAATCTAACACACAAATTAAAATGTATTAGGCACCAAACTAGGAGAGTGAGTAGTCGTGTACAATATACATGTATGTTAGGAGTATCGATTTGACCTCTGTTTTAACCGGAACATTATGTTTGCGCGCATTACCATTACGTTTGCGCGCAGGAAAGTATTACATTATTATTATTACAAATGCGCGCAAACGTCATGCGCCCGTTTTAACGATTTTCCTATATGATCTTACAAACTGTTCTGATGGTGTGGTATTTTTTAGTTTTTCGTATTATTTCAAAAGACAAAAATCCTGCTTGTTCCATTAATCTATGACTATAATATTATAGATAAATCGAGCGATTGTGCAATGTCGGCCAACTCCAAGTGAGCAATTTTTCAATCATATTAAGATGCTGATTTTTAAAGTGTTATTTTACTGATACAACAGTCACCACACTCGGACACATTATCCATCAAGATGATGATTTTTAAAGTGTTATTTTACTGATACAACAGTCACCACACTCTGACACATTATCCATCAAGATGATGATTTTTTAAGTGTTATTTTACTGATACAACAGTCACCACACTCTGACACATTATCCTGATTTGGAACCAACCAGTCTTTGCTCCTACTTGTTAATACTGCATTCTTAGCGTCTTAGAGGAGAAGCGACAAATACCAATTTCACAGTGTTTAGTTTAACCCAACCGGGACTCGTATCAACGATCTAACGCTTTCTAGGCGAGCACAAAAACGATTACATCACCAATGTTGCTTGTAAATAAATCATTACAACATGATCAAAGAAAATTACAGGAAAGTACACAGCATTGTTTCGTGTTACAACATTTGTTTGTTTCTATTTACAATCACATAAAACATAAACATGTTACAATACCACATCACTTCATTTACATCAATCTGTAAGTAATTCATCTCGTCAATTGATTTATCAATGAGAAAATAATAGTTAATTTTATTCACAGCAAATTAAATATTATCAATAGCGTACCCGTCCCCTGTTCAGATTATAAAAAATGACATTTAACTTACACATTGTAGATGGTTTGAAATTCAGTTTCCCGAAGAAGAAAAAAACAAAACAAAACAAAAACAAAAACCCGCGTGTATTTCAGTGTCGTTAGGTTTGTCCTACAGTTTAATTCAAATGTACTCACATGGGAAAAAAAAACACTTGCAATGACCGCATCATTTAATGAAGAGTGTGAGGTTTGGAGCCATATAGATCTAGATAAAACAACACATTTTATAGAAGTATCTTTACCAAGGATGGAAGGATGGTTTTCACAGTTTTCCGGATGTTGACTGATTTTGTTTGCTTGTTGACTTATGAGTTTTGCCTCTCCCTTTGGAAGATTGCTCGGTGTTCGGTAATTTTGTTATTACCCTTATTTATTGCCTCTGTTTTTACGATGGATTTTATAATGGTTACGATGGTGTGGTATTTTTGTTGTTGAATTTTATCAAAACTCAAGCGGGACCGAAATATATAATATCATCGGGTATTAGTTATTTTCACACAGTGTTGAGATTAAATGCTGGAATTACTTGTGCTGTATGGGATGGACCACTTCCCATTTTTTTGTGATTTCGAGATACACAAAATAAATCTTAATTAATACTATATCAGATCTTGGAACTTGGGAATAGACCCGAATATATATATACGTCCATACTAAAAACAAATTAAAAGGTAGAAATTAAATTTTAGATAACTTATATAGCTAAGTTTGTATTACTATCCCTGATTGAACTACTAGTCCACCAGGACATCATCAGCCCTGTAATCATTACTATCCCTGATTGAACTACTAGTCCACCAGGACATCATCAGCCCTGTAATCGGTGCTTCGGCACTGACATACTTTTTTTTAGATCCATGTTTGAAATTTACAGTTCATAAATTATGTAATTTATTACAACTAATGTCAATCAACCTTATGTGACCGTGGCCGATGTGTTTAGCTATCCTGCTTAGAGCATTTCGTAATCTTTCTCCCAAAGATTAAAAAAAAAGTTACTATTTGAATTTTCAATCTGTTGACTTTGAGCTTACATGATGACGATTATTCCAGAAATATGTCGTGCGCACAAATTAGATATCTAAGTTTTAATAATCTAATGGATTTATCCTAAATATTTTTCATACATTTGAGCAAAACCAATATTCGTTTGACTATTGTTTTATTTATTAAAAGGAATCTATTTGATCAAATATTAAGGTTGACATCAAACTTAATGAGGACAATGCGTTTCTGTAATAACTTTCATCAGGTGACGCATAAAACTGAAAGACTGGAAAACAAAATAATGTAAAAGTGTTTTGGAGCAATAAAACCAAAGGGCCTAAACAGGATGGCTAAAATCAGCTAAAGGCACCTATGATTGCGGGAGGAGAACCTTAGCTTTGATAATAATTACATTATTTATTTGTATTATATTACGTTATTTATTATTCAAAATCCCCACTCCAGATAACGAACCCAATGTGAAGATAACAAACTCACCTGATGTAGTCGTTCCAGATAGTGAAACACAACTGTAGTTCAAGACCATATATACAAATAATGTAAGGAAATGCATCATCTCAAGTCGGTGTAACCCGTCAATATTAACATTAATAATTAGTAGTAACCATTAAAATATAGGAATTGCACAACACGTTGACATTTTGTGGTTTTCAGTTCTGTTTGTATTAAATTGATGTTATACAAGAGTTGTGTATAACATATACAAGATACATATGAAACAAACAAATAGAAACAGGAAGAAAAACAACGATTTTATTCTCTTACCGATGATTATGTCACTGATAACAAGCGTGGCATGATAGTTAGTACTTTAAAAGTCCTATGACGAGCTAACATAAAAAAAAAAGTCATTCATGATGACGACGTAAGAGCAGTGACAGCATATTCCATAAACTTCAAAGTATAGTTGATTGAATTAGTCATAATGTCAATACGTGATCGTGTTATTGTATTCAAATCAGTTTGTCTTATATTATTATTGTGTACTTTTATAATAGACACTCTGCTTGTGGATTCATCCTGGGGTAACATCAACCGAGTACTCAGTGTATCGGTACAGCATAACTGGAATGATTACTGCGCCTTCTATCGGCAATCGTTTAATGTAGCGACCGTAGTGAATCTGAATATAACGACTGAGTTATTCGGGTTATCACTGAAATGGTTTATTAGATATATTTATTATTGCAAGTTTACAGTTCCTAAATAATATAATCATTATGAAGAATAAGCTTATCCTCCCTAAGGCGTGGGGAACCCTAACCGATTTTGGCTATCCCTTTAATTTACTTGCTCCAGAAACTTTTAAATTATGTAGTTTCCCAATTTTTTTAATTTGAGCGTAGCTGACGAAGGTTATTCTAGAAACGCACTATAAACACTAATTAATATATCTACCGTTCTGGAACGCCTGAGTTCATCCCCGGTTTTAAGTGGGGATCGTGTTGCTCAATCTTTAGTTTTCTGTATATTTTATTTTGTAGATTATTCTTTGACCTTCTTCATTTTACAGCTCTTGATTATCCTTTTGGTATCTTCAATGTTTTCCTATTACGGCTCTGACCGCCACGATATATCTGAAACATTGTTGAAAGTGGCGTTAAACACCATAAACCGAACATATTACGGCTCAATCAGTATAGTAAGTAACTATATTATATACTCCTATAAATATTTTGAATCTGATTTGATAAAACACTATCACGTGATATTTATCCAATCGTTGGGTCAACCGCTAAGCGTAAGATCTCATAGTAAGGTCCACCACTCGCGAGGAAATCCCAAGGAAATTCCCACGTGAACATCACGTGTTTCTAATTATAGTTACTTCCCTTGATTCAACAGACAACAAAAATGGCGTCCAGCGACAGGTTCGTCACTGTAAGCGAAGAAGAAATGGAACGATTGTATTATATACTCATATAAATATCTTGAATCTGAGTCTGTCACAAAGCTACGTGTAATTGGTCACTTGGTATCTGTCACAAAACTGCATGCATTCAATCACTTGGAGCCTGTCACAAAACTACATGTATTCAATGACTTGCCGGGTGACTTGGCGTCTGTTGCAAAGCCGCGGGTATTCTATTACTTGGTGTCTGATGCAAAAATATTCGATATAATATACCAATTATCACCCTTGTTGGAGTGTGACCCGACAGTTTTTCTCCCCTCGAAATGTTAGGTCACCCTCGGGTGACCTTGCTTTTCTCTGGGAGACGAGCTGTCGGGTCACACTCCAACAAGGGTGGTAATTGTGTAATGTTCATATGAAGCATACCAGATGTACGTAATCGTGAATTATTAATAGCTTAATAACATATTGTTTTCATTATTATTATAATCTTTGAAAGTAATTTTGATAATATCAATTTTAACATTCAAATAATATATTTTAAAACTGTTACGAAGCCACATATGGTGTGATCTTAGCAGGTCTTCGCAACTGAAACTGTAAACGTTTGGGCCTTCGTTCTTGTGATTGTCAGCTTGATTCTGTTGATCATTATGACATGTTTATCATTAATTAAAGAAAGCGTAAGCAGTGATAGTGAACAATGACACCAATATCAGCAAAAAAACACATAAAAAAAACCCACGACATTTGCCGATGGAAATACCTGTTCTGGCTTGGAAACAGACACACACATGTGGAGGGTTAAACCAGTTAATGTACTATATTATACTTACCATTCATTTAATTATATGGATATTCAGTAAGTTTATGATGTGGAGAGTGCATTTTTCTAATAAAAATGAAAAACTTAAAAACTAATACAACACAGTCAGAACAGTTCAAAATTCAAATAGAAAAGTCGTAGAAAGAGGGGTTAGAGGTTTGTCAGAAAAGTAATTTGTATTTTTGGCGATATTGACAAACATGAGTTATATAACTTTTTATCTCCATTATATATATTTATATATCTCTATCCCCCCAAAAAAACTATTTTAACTCCGCCACTTTTCATTGAAGTGCCTGTACCAATCCTGGAAATTGATCAGTCGTGTATGTGTGTGTTAGAGGTATCGATTTTAGTTTTTTCTACGAATTGCTTTCTATTATATTTTGGAACTGTTCAGACGGTGTGTTATTTTTTGTTTTCCATTTTATATCCATATTTGACAACCAATTTTTAGCTTGTTTGCATATTGCAACTAATTACTAACCGACTCCGATGTTTACAAGATAAAACTTCAATTGCATCTGTATAAATATATGCTTGATGTGTCACAGGATTTTTCCTAATGCAGTGAATCTCCACTCTTTCTTGAAAATGGTGGTTACATTTTTGTGTATGTTATTTATAATGCTAAAAGTTAACATATAGCTCATATTTTAAAATCAAACATTTAGTATCATCATGGACCTGTTCTTTACATTCCCAACCACGTCAATGCTAATAAGATGGATAGTGATTTAAAAAAATGGAATTTTAGATCAGTTGTGTATTCTTAATCAAAGCAAGCCGCCAGGTGCAGATGGCTTTACTCCAAGAATAATAAAGGACTTTGTTAGATGTATACTCAAACCAATGACACATCTATTTAACATGTTTCTAGTGAAGGAAACAATATCCCATATTGTGCGAGATATCTCTTGTAAATATAATGTATAATGGTAAAAATGTAATGGCAATCGTCATTACACTATATGCAAGATAAACAACAACAAAAAAGTTATTTAAATTTTATTTCGATACAAATATGAAGAAAAATACTATTTTATCCAAATGTTAACAAGGTTTTCAATCAACTAATTCTACAGTTACTCAAATAATTGAAATTTATCCTAGAATCATCAGTAACACAGATAGTGGAAAATATGTCAGACTAGTATTTTGTGATATGCCTATGGTATTTGATAACGTTTGGCATAAGAACTATTCTTCAAATGAAAACAATGTTGTCTGTGTAACAAGTTATTCTCATGGAGGGGAAATAATTTTGCAGGTGGGCAACAAACAGCCATCTTTGTCCATAGAAAAGTACAAGTGTTCCTCAAAGTTCAGTATTAGACCCGTTGGTAATTCTAGTTTATATAAATGACATTGTTAAGAATAACAATAATAATATCCACCTCTTTACTGATGATCCATCAGTATTAGTTATTGTAGAAAATGACATTTGAAAGCTGTTGTCTCACTTTCTGGTGATGAATGAAACTAGGCCAATGATTTGATAATGCGTGTACAAAAAGGGCAAAAGGGTCCAATCAAACTACAGTGAATTCCAATTGTTCAGTAGAACAACTAATTGTTCTTCTGGTCTCAGAGACGTATGGTTTCTTTGTACTTTTCAAAACGAAAATTTGTCTGAGAAACCTCCATGATATTTACCAAATCACAGGATAAAGTACAAAGTTTGATTAGGAATATATCAAGAACATGCATGTCTAAATATGACTTAATTTGCCAAGTTATTTTTTGAAAGAAGCGGTTTGTATACTGTATTGAACTTTATATCTGCGTTGTCCCATAGGGTCTTACATTTAACTATGATTAGCATTAATGGCCATCTTGGCTCTCGGATATGAGTGCATGGATAAGAAGAGTTTGAAGAGACTAAAAGGGTAATCAGAATCTGTAAATTGAAGGACAGACAACACAATAGCCAAAAGAAAACGGACAAAAGGACAAACAACGATCAACAAAACATACACATAAAACTAAAGATCGAGTAACACGAACCATATTAAAGACTGGAGGTGGACTCAGATGCTCCGGAAGGGTAAGCAGTTCCTGCTCCACTAGTGGCACCCGTCGTGCTAATCTAGTTATAAACCCAGTGATATGTCATGAATGAGGAAAAGACCGGGAAGTGCTTACAACAAATGGAACATATTCGTGGTAGTTTGTAACGCGGATATTCCATAGCGATCAACCAAGTCATAGCGGTGACCGTCAAACTTAACTTAACCAATAGGAACCGTTGGTTCATTAGCTTCCTTGTTAGTAGTAACCCTCTCTCAAGGAAATCCTGATAGTTAAGTTTGGTGGTGACCATGCCTAGTTCTGATCTTTCATACATAGGTGAATCTGTGAAATATTATTTGAAGAAAAGCTGTTTGTAACTTTGTATGCATTTTGCATAGGGTCCTTATGTTAGGCTGTGTCCACGCTGCCGATCATTTTGGATTATATATGATCGGCATCAAAAGTAGCTTCTTGATTTTAATGAGATCTTTGAAATTTCAGCCAATGAAAACGCACATGATCTATTCTGGCTGCCAAGTTGAATTTCAGATAGGCATAAAAAAAATGTACAAATGTTGTACAGGTGCGACCCAATGAGCATTTATGTCCAGATGCTAGTACATTTGGTCCAGTGGTTTCAGAGAGATGACAGAAGTTTACCTGCAACAGAGGGACGACGGGCTCAAAGTGATGACCCGAAAATGAAATATATATGAGGAGTCTAAATCTACTACAAATCATGTAGATTTCTAGAAGCAATATGGGGAATTCATGTAAAACATAATAAAATCGAGTGAGCTAATTGGTTTCTTCAAATTGCCAATTACTTTTACAAGCATCAACAACCGTGATGTCCAATTTGATGAGAAGTATAATGATAAAAGGCGAAGAAAACAAAAGTAGATTCAAATTGATAATACCGGAAAAATCTTACAACATATGTCTGGACAGTTAACAGTTTTACTAGTTCTTGGTTATCGGGATATGAAAACTGACAGTGGATTGGTCAAATTAAAAGTTTTCTACGAAAACTCTATTGTGGGTTGTGGGATGATATGAACCTTCTCTGTACACCGTCTAGTTAACTTCCTTTATTTGTTGTTGTTGGTCTTCTTCTATTTTATCAACAAGTAAAGCTTGGTATATGTTGTGAGCATTGCATGGACCTATGCACACTTAGCCTTCTGCACGCTTACAACATGTGAATTTTGAAGGAAGTTTTTCCCTCATGATATGAGTTTTCCTGCATACAGAACGTACAAGGTGTTAGAGAACAGGAAAGTTTGAAATCACGAAAGAGACACACAATATGACAAAAACTACAATGGCAGAGAGGAATTGGTTCTGTTGTCATTTTCACAACAGATTCATAGGGATATGAACACGTTGGTCAGACTGAGAAGTGTTTATATAAATTGCACGAAGCTACATGCACCAGTCAATATATTTTAATTATCAATTATCTTGCTTCATATACGACAGGGGACGTCGTTGTACTGAACGTATGGTAGTTGGATTTGCAACTACCTGTGCAATCAGTGTAAAGATATAGAATTCGAACCCCGTTCATGGCGATGTGCACTCGATGCAATATTATGTGATAAAGTTTGTCAGTGACTTGCGTCATTTCAGTGATTTTCTCCGGGTACTCCGATTTCTTCCATCAATAAAACTAACCACCATGATATATATAACTGTAATATTGTTGAAAGTGGCGATAAATATTATAACTTAAACCGATTACGATGACACAGGCTTAAAGATAAAACATATAATTTATAGAATGCAATAAATAATTTATTTCACTGGTAAAAATATAACGAGATTTAATAAATTTGATAAAATTAATACTTGTACTACACGTATGTCGTCTGGTTAGTAAGTGTCGTCTGCTGTATTCATCAGGATCAATAGCCACCTGTAAGTGATAAAATATAAAATAATCTTAATATGATTATATTCCAACAACAAAGTTCTTTATAAATTCAAAAAATTATATAATGCTTTAAAAATAACAAATATGATTTTGTTTATGTGAATAAATGGATTGCCAACACCACATGTGGCCATTTTGTGTTCAGTGACATCAGTTAATGAGAGGTTTGTTTTGTTGATGTTGGTGGAATTGATGACCATCACTATTTGAACTTCGTTTTCATACTGATCTCATGTATAGCACATTTTCATGTATTTGACTGTTACAGATATACTAATATCTTAAAATGAAAAAAAAAGCACCACAGAAAAATATTACAATGAATATTTTTTTTTGTACGGTTTCAGATGAAAACTTTATTACACATCTGATGCATAATGTATTGTTTGTAGTTGTGAATAAACAAAATATAATTACGTTTTCTGCCCGGGCGATATATACCACCGCCTCCTGGACCCCACGAACCACCACCTCCACCAGGACCCCATGATCCACCTCCTCCTCCTGGAAATCCTCCACCACCTCCTCCTATGGGCCAGCCACCACCTCCTTGACCTCCTCCTCCTGAAGGCCATCCACCACCACCACCACCACCAAGAATTCCCCCGCCTACTACTCCTCCTCCAGAAGGCCATCCTCCTCCCCCTCCACCAGACGGCCATCCACCACCATCAAGTAATCCTCCTCCTCCACCTCCACTCGGCCATCCGCCGCCACCGCCGGCAATAATTCCACCTCCTCTAATTCCACCAGCCCTCCATCCTCCACCATTCCCATCACCACCTCCGATTCCTGCTATTCCTCCAACAGCTCCTGCTCCCCAACCGCCACCTTTGAAATACAACAGTGTAGCTTGTAATCAACATGCAATTGATAAAAAAAATGTTTTTCCATTTAAATATTCATTTGAATCTAACAATTTCTTTAATCTTAATATGCAAATTAAAAAATTAAATCCAATGCATATCCAAATAAATAAATAAATAAATAAATAAATAAATAAATTAATTAATTAATTAATTAATTAAAAATAAATAAATAAATAAATAAATAAATAAATCCAAGTATGCAGATTTATAATTACCTATATATAGCTAGTGTGTATCTACTCATCATAAATGAAATGGGATATTATTTTCTTAAGCTTACCTCCACGTCCATATCCAGATGCGGTGGCATAGGCAAAACACAAGAGGACTAAGATACACTTCATCCTATAAATATATATAATTATGGTGAATAGACATGCATATGTACATTCTCTATCCAGAGTTGTCGTTCCTGCTACGCTACACATGTTGTGTAGCGTAGTAGGAACGACAACTCTGGATAGGGAATGGCATATGTACAGTACACAAGTGGTCAGATGTTGAAGAATTATAAGAAACTAGTCTGTTTTAGTGTGGCTAAAATCAACTGGGTATACACATTATAGAACGATTACATAATCGAGCACTTTGTTGACTTTGTTGGAGATTCGACTGGAAAAAAAGGATTCGACTGGAAAATAGCGATTCGACTATTTCGTTTTAACATCGACTTTTTTTATTCAGTATTGTTAGCATTTCTCACATCAGTTCGAATGACGTACACGTGATGATCGTTGCAAATATTTTTTAGTAATGTGCAGCGAATGTAAAGATTGATACACTCCATTTACGTTAAATTAAAAAAATATATATCACCTCAAATCACCTCCATATTAGCAGTAGTTTGTCGGGAGGTGTAATTAATGATTCGTTCCAAGGAGGCACACAAATTGATTTTTACCCAACCCACCATTATAAATATTCCCTTTTTGTAACATAGGAATGTAGTAATTGGCTGTAAGCGTGTTCTCGTATGAAATACTGCTGCTAACCTAATATGAGTGAGTTATCGATTGTTGTTTAACGCCAAGTGAACAATTTTCAGCTTTATCAAGCCGTGGTTGAATCGAACTGAAATCACAGTAGCGGATACGCATGTCGCTCCATCTAAATACATGTATGTTATCGAGATTCCGAGACAACCGGTGTTTGTCGTTTTACTCCTTAACGATGGGAGCTTAGCGGTGGAGAATCAACACATACTAGACCAGTAAGTTGTTAAAACTGGTTCTCAATCAAATTGTACAGCTATTGGCAATAAAATCATTATAAAGTAGCAATAGATACCATTTTAATAGTCTTTAATTTGACCCGATCGGGGCTCGAACCCACGATCTATCGCACTCGATGCGAGCATGCTAACCATTATACTACTTAAGGTGAAACAACAATCAATTAAATATGTTCTTAGTGTAAATGAAATAACAAACTGGGATACAAGAAGTTTATATTTTTGTAAACTTCCCTAATGTTGCTATAACTTGTGTCCAATCCCATTTGCAACTTTTATGCAAATAAAATATGTTTAAACTAAACAAGAATAAACACATCCTCATTTAATTAAAGAATATGACTGTATATGAAATAATTTTCATTATTTGTAAATAAAATGATTTAGTGTTTCATTTGTATATTTATATCATTCAAACATAGATTCTTATTCAAATCATACGCGACAGGTCGGTGATTTACTCCGGGTACTCCGGTTTCTTCCACCAATAAAACTGACCGCTACGATATAGCTGAAATATTGTTGAAAGTGGCGTTATACATCATAAGCCTTAAACTAAACCTAAACCAAAACCTATTCAAATCATGAGCGTCCATAGATATGCAAGGCCACTAATTTATTCATGCGCCACATGTAGCCACATTCATAGTCTTTGAAACCTTGATAGGTTCTTATATTTCACAAATGATTCTAAAGAACCTTTACAGAAACCTAAGCAATATACTAAAGTATGAACTGCTTACCTGACCTTTCTGATAGCTTGTGACACTTAGATGGATTAACTTTCATTATATACCCCCATGTCCAAGGCCATGTGGTGATGCATTCATGTAAGACTTCATTATTTACAAAATGATCTATATAAACCATTAAAATAAGTAATTAACAAGTTCATATTTATTTATTATATGACAAATATACTTTGTACTGTTTTTTCCCTACAATATGTACAACACAGTTACACAAATACATGACCACGACTAAAAAATGTCATATTTGTTTTCCCTTTTTTTTATAAAGACTCTGGAGTATATGCCAGACAAAAGACATGTAACAGGAACATGTTATGATGTATATAATTAACGTTCTGTATGTCCATATTTGTAGATTCTGTCATACACTGTGACAATGTTGGTCATTGTCCTCCGATTATTTCATTTTGTCTAGATAGTATAGCTGAAGATTTCCTTAGATACACATATTGTTATGAATACTAGTAAATGAAATATTAATTATTCTAATATGACGTCCTTCAAACGCTTTGAGTCCAAACCCGTGGTAAAATTAATATATACCTACACCCATTGTAATTTATGACGTCAATTTATTACGATATTTTACCAATTTTTACATATTAGAATCAAAATAATTCATGGAAGCCATATATATATATTGTTTTTACCACGGGTAGGCCCTTTATGTCAGCTTTTTACCCCTCGCTAACGCTTGGGGTAAAACTTCGTGACATAAAGGGCCTACCCGTTGTAAAAACAATATATACATATGGCTTCCATGAATTATTTCTTGAACAATTAACTTTCATAACAGTTAAAAAACACTTAATAATAGAACGTCTGTACAGATTCAACTCCAAAAAGATCCAGCGATTGTGGACTGTGACAGAAGTCAAGATTAAGATCATGATAGGGGTTTGGCCATCTTTAAAACAATGCTGCTCAACCACTACAAGTATACGTGAAGGTAGGTATTTGAAACACAATTGCATAAGCGCATCATTTCACAAAGAAAGGAGGTTTTAAGCCGTAAAACTGGTTAAAACTCACCACTACTTTTTATTAAAGAATCTATACCATACCAAGGGGCCCGGGTGGCTCAATGAGTTAGGTCGCTGGATCAAACAACCCATACAAGCCTATCACCAATACGGCGTAGGTTCGCGCCCGGCTTTGTAAATTACAAAAAAGGGTGCACTCGATTCGCAGTCGCAAGTGATAAAGTTTACCAGTTGCTTGCCCATGGTCGGTGGTTCTCTCCGGGTACTCCGGCTTCCTCCACCACTAATACTGGTCGCCATGATATAGCTGAAATATTGTTGAAAGTGGCGTTAAACACCAAAAATCAATCAATCAACCATGCTAGAAGTCTGATCGGTCATGTATTTGTGCGTTAGAAGTCTGATCGGTCATGTATTTGTGCGTTAGAAGTCTGATCGGTCATGTATTTGTGCGTTAGAAGTCTGATCGGTCATGTATTTGTGCGTTAGAAGTCTGATCGGTCATGTATTTGTGCGCTAGAATCATCAATTTGGACTCTGTTTCTACGAATTTCGATTGACTTTTGAACTGTTATTGACGGTGTTGTATTTTTTTATTTTGTTCTCTGCATTTTCTTAACACATGATACACGGGTGGTTTGCTACGTCACACGCACGGATACTTGAACATCGCCTCGAGGTAGATTTATGCAGTTGTACAATTTAAAAAAAAGGAAAACTAACAAAACCAAGTAGTTCACCGAAGGGCCCACATATCAGACTTCATTGTTAGCATACATTCATTGCGTGGAAACCCGCCCGTTTTGCAAACACTTCTGTACAGTTGAAATTGCGGGCAAGTATACCGTTCACACAAAACCCATTTATCTGTACAGAAGTGTTTGCAAAACTGACGGGTTTCCACGCAATGAATGTATGCTAACAATGAAGTCTGATATGTGGGCCCTTCGGTGAACTACTTGGTTTTGTTAGTTTTCCTTTTTTTAAATTGTACAACTGCATAAACCTACCTCAAGGCGATGTTCAAGTATCCATGCGTGTGACGTAGCAAACCACCCGTGATGATATGAAACATAAGGCGTTATTAGAATATAGGAGATTTAACAGTGGAGTGGCTCGTATTATTTAGCTGATTATATTGTCGATCACCACCCTTGAAAATTAAAAGAATGGTGATAAGAAAAGTCTGGAGATAACACAGGAGTAACCAGGATCCGTAAACCGAAAGATAGACAATGCACTGGTTAAAAGAAAAAGGACAAACAACGATCTGCAAAAACGCTCCACAGAAAATTACTGATCGAGCAACACTAACCCCACTAAAAATCGATGATGAACTCAGGTGTTCCGAAAGAGTAAACAGTTCTTGTTCCACTTGTGACCCGCGTCGTGTTACTCTTGTTATAAGCCCGGTGATAATTCATGACTGACGTACGTTGTTTTGGTTGGTCATATTGTCAACCATTACATTTGAGATTTCAAATTTCAAATACTAGTAGGTGTGGTACAGGTGGTTTTGGTTGGTCATATATTCAACCCTTGATGTTTGATACAGGAGTGGTACGGATGGCTTCAATGGCGGGTTATATTGTTGACCAGGAGTGGTACGGATGGCTTCAATGGCGGGTTATATTGTTGACCAGGAGTGGTGCGGATGGCTTCAATGGCGGGTTATATTGTTGACCACTACTCTTTATCTTTTCATTTGCAGTCATAATTTCCTCAAACTATAATTTTATAATTTATTGTACTATCTTTGGTACAATTTAGTTGTCAAAAACATTGATGTTCTGCGTGGGTGATTTCAATGTCTAATTTATAACATTTCCGTATCCGAAACAATGCATAATTTGTAACTTTCACCGTTTAACATAGAAGAAAAACAAAAGAGATGGATTTCTGATGTTAACACGCTTCTTAAAAAAAAACTATACTATACAAGCTAGTCCAGTCTTCTACCTATGAACACTCTTAAAAAATACCTTACACAGATGTTTTCTTGCAAAGAAAAGTATTTGTTTTCAATTCTTAACGTGCTTATAATTAGTTGTTGACTAATGTAGGTGCATCCCACTTTGTTAGATATAGTTTTATAAGAAGTCCATGGTGACTTTCCATACTACCTATGTAATCAGTGCCTATCACCAGTGTCGGATTTACCTATATGTTCGACAGGCTGAAGCCCTAAACATTTAGGGGCATCCGCCTAAAGTGTATAATATTGTTGACACTGTCATTGACCTTTCATACATATGCTGCCATAACGCGCTGCACACTCTCTCTTCAGTAATTTTCCTTCCACAGTTGCAATCCCTTTTAGAATATTGCAGAATTTTAAATACCCGTCATCACCCTCGCCATAATTCAAATTGATTAAACACTCTTCTATCTTCCTATATTCGTGAGTATGGGGTGGGGAGAGCGGTCTAGTGAAATAGCCATTGTGGTCGTGAAGGTATGGTTAGGGTTTTAGTGTTTAACTCCACTTTCAACAATATTTCAGTTATATTGTGATCATATACATTTTGTGTAGTAGTTGGATTTACAACTACATATGTAATCACTGCCTATCACCACTAAAGTTGTAAGTTCGAATCCCGCTCATTGCGAAGTGTACTCGATACTACTTGATGTGATAAAGTTTGTCAGTGACTTACGGCCGGTACTATGGTTGTACCCAACATTTGAACTGACCGTCACGATATATATAACTGAAATACTGTTGAATGTAGCATTAAACACTATTAATTATGTAAGAAAAGGTTGAAGGTATAAAAAAGGTGTAATCAGAAATGGTAAATCGAAGGACAGAAAATACAATGACAAAGCGAATAAGACAAATAAAGGACAAGCAATGATCTACAAAATACTACACATAAAAGAGCTCTGGAATGGTAAGTCGTTCCTGCTCCACTAGTGGCATCCGTCGGCATACTGTTTATAACGACACAAACATCTTCTAATATGGAAATCTTGTTGGACATCAGCATACGTACCTAAATACAAATAAAATTGATAAAAAATGACACCCTCCCCTAAAAAAACAAAAGTCGAACCGAACGTCGCTTTAAACGGAAGCTGTAATCGACATCGCAAGACGGAACTAAAAATATCCGAACATGCAATTGGACAAGCACAACAGTAACCTCACTAAAACCTGGGGGAAACCCCAGGTTTTCCGGTAAAGTTAGGAGTCTCTGTTCCACTAGTGGCAGCGGTCAAGTTACTCTTGTTACAAACCCGGTGACAAGTCATGAATAAGTAAAGAACCGGATTGTGATTACAAAAAAACCGAACATGTACCCATTGTCATTTGTTGCGCAGATATTCAGTAACGATTAACTAAGTCATGGCGGCGACCACAAAACTTTCAAAGTGATGACTTCAACTTAACCACTAGGAACCCTTATCTATTAATTAGTTCAGTAGCTTCCTTGTTTACATCAATCATATAACAAGGAAATCATGATAGGACCACATAATGATACTCTGGAATATCGTATCTCTATGATTTTTTTCGGTCGGGTCAAACCAAAGACTATCAATCCAATTGGTATTTGCTGCTTCTCTGTTTAGGCTCTTAGGGTGCAACCTTAAGGAGTAAAAACAAAGAATGAATGGCTCGGAATCTGACAGGATAATATGTTCGAGTGGATCCCGAGTCTACCTGCGGACTGTTGTTTCAGTGAGCTGGTCTAATTGAACGGTTTGGTCTAGTACAAAGCTGGCATCATCATCATTTCATTGTAACTTCTCGTCATGGTATACCTGGAAAAAGAATTGTTCGTTTGGAGTTAAATAGCAATCACTCACTCACCCTCTTAGAACTGGTTTGTTTGATAAATGTTGAAACCATTGAACTTCAGTACAGAGTTAACTAATGTACAGAATACTGGAATGGCTGTTGTTCAACGATAATGTTTTAAATTGGCATTTTCTCTTTTATTTTTAAATAGTGAGAATAATATTTTTAGTTTTTATGCTGTCTGGAACTGTTCCGGATTAAAATATTTACGTTACTTATACTATGGACGAAGGAAACAAATTCTACCGACAATCCAAGTGTAGTCTATTTCGTTCACTTTCTTTTGACCTTTTTTAATTTTTTATCTAAGTTTTTCGGAGAGTATAGTTTGGGTTAGGGCTATGGTGTTTAACGCCACTTTCAACACCATTTCAGTTATATCGTGGAGGTCAATCTTATTGGTTGAGGAAACCAGAGTAACCGGAGAAAACCACCGACCTACCGCAAGTCACTGACAAACTTTATCACATAATGCTGTATAGACTACACCTCACCATCAGTGGGATTCGAACTCACAATGCTAGTGGTGATGGGTGCTGATTGCATATGTAGTTGTAAATCAAACTACCATACGATTACGGCGGCCCCTAGAGCATAGTTTGTAGCCTGTTGTGTTACTGAATGCATAGTCAAACTCGGGCTCATTTTGTTTTGTGGCTAACATTTTTGAAACTATGAACTTTGAATCCCGGATTATATATTGTTCACCGGTATGCATTTCAGCGTTGACGTTAAGGTTCTGTCATTTGAAATATTTATTTAGGTGAATCTGTTTGTTTTTATTAGTGAAAAATGAAAAGTTTTGCTCTCTTCGTCTGGTAGCAATATTTCTCTTTAAAGTATTTCTCTAATTGATAATTAACATCTGCAAGTTCTTCTGAATTTAATTGTCGCTCTCTTCTGTTTCGGAGTCATGGAATTATCTTTTTCTGTATAATTTTGTTGTGCTTGATACATGTACCAGGTGTCGTTAGCATTTCACATATATATGCGTTTCGAGAAATGTCATCAGTCTTCCATACTTTTCGCTTGCCCTTTCGCTTTTAAAAAAATTCCCTGCTGTTTTTGGAGGCGATGGTGTGTTGCATAGCATCTGTTGTAAGATGAAGATGTAACATATTTTTGAAATAGCAAGAGAACAGAAATATGCAAATTGATATGATTTATTTAAGAATCCAATACAATTTTATAAAAGTTTGCCGCCAACTGAAGCATATACAATTGTAAATCAATTATTTGTCTCTGTCGCCCTGTGACTGACTATTCATTCAAAAACTAGTCCTACAATATAAGACTCCGTACGTTTCCAATCATTAAAAACGTTCTTTTTTCTTTGTGTGAAACGCGGCAAAAAATAACAAAAACAAACAAAAACAAAAACAAAACAAAACAAACAACAGAACAACAACGTTAAAAGTAAACGATTGAAAAAGTACGAAGTATTATATTGTAGGACTATATAGCTAGGCGTTGCACAATTTACATAAAATCGTAATTAAATGTACAGAGTTCATCCTCATCTCAGTTTAAGTTATCCATGGTAAGATAAGATCAGATATTATAAGCTAAGTTTTATCTAAAATTGGCATGTTAAAACAACAAAATTGACAAGATGGATAGTAAAATTGTTCAGTTTATCGTAGCCGCTAAAAATTTTGTTGCACTCGTTGCTTTGCCCTACATAGCTTTGGTTTTGTTTGATCCCGATATCGCCCGAAAATCTTTTATCTTCACTACATTCGTGCACTCTTATCAGTATTCTCCATGTAAATGTGTAATCCCGATAACAATCGAACGACTTTCCTCCAGATACTCATTTCTTTCCCCTACACCAATGTTCTCCACTTGATCGGGACAAAAGTTTTGTCTGTTTTTAGTAAGAAAAAGTTTATAACTATACATGACATTCTGTATCTATGAGCTGCATTAATATGAGATATAACCAATAGTATCAGACGAGCGTCTACAACAACAGTGAAATTAGTATTAATATTGTCTTGTATAATGTAACTCCTCTCCTGTATTTAGTCCCATTTCTCAAATTGTACTAGTCCGAGATTCCTCTGACGTTCGACCACAGGCGCTTGTGTAGAGTCAAAAATATGCTCGCTATATACCTAAAATACCACAAGGCCGGACTCACTCCCACTACCCCTGTCACTTCAACCGCTATTTCCCCTGTCAAAATGTCGATAGAACACAAATCGCCTACTGATTTGAGTAGTGAAATGATTTTTCTTCAAGGAAAATCCGTTTTTTATATCTTTCTACCTTCTGCACCCCCATACTGACAGATAATCCTCCGATTTTGTTGATACACAACAAATCGTTGGATGCAAAAGCGAAAGTATGTCTTTCCGCCTTTCGGTCGTTCTCGGGTTTTATTATTGCCTTACGAAACATACATGAGAAGTTCATATTTTGGCGCCTTGTAATTTGAATTTGGAATTTCTAGTGTTTAGTATTTATATAAGATAAAACCCGAGTACGAACGAAAGGCGGAAAGACGTCACGCGACCTACTTTCGCTTTTGCATCCAACGATTTGTTGTGTGTCAACAAATTCAGAGGATTATCTATCAGTATGGGGGTGTAGAAGGTAGGAAGATATAAAAAACGGATTTTCCTTGAAGAAAAATCATTTCACTACACAAATCAGTCAGCGATTTGTGTCCTATCGACATTTTGACATGGGAAATAGCGGTTGAAGTGACAGAGGTAGTAGGAGTGAGTCCGGCCTTGTAGTATTTTAGGTACATAGCGAGCATATTTTTGACTCTACACAAGCGCCTGTGGTTCGACGACTATTTAGAACTTGCTGTTGTCGTTGAACGTCAGAGCGCTTGCCATAAACAAAACAGCGGATTTTCTCACACACTCGAGAGAGTCACATTTCCACGTTTTGTGGCTATCAGATTTTATTTTCTATCCAAAACCCTAATAAAAAAATGTATATATCGCTTCACCAATCATTTTTCTATTCATTCATAACCATCTTACCCTCAGAGAGTGGTGTTACACTCCATTACAGTACGTTTTTTTTCTTACAACCGATTTGGTTATTTCACTGCCATTTTTTTAACGTGATCCCACGATACTAACTGAAAGATGACAGCAACGCATTGCATGATGGGAGCTACTAAATGCAGCGCCCCAAATTAGCATATGTAAACAAACATACAAGACAATATAAAGCGTATTCTGCAGGACAAACAGTTCCATCTACAGCTCAAATCAGAGCAGAAAGAAATAATACAAAATGTGTTGGATAGAAAAGATTCATTTGGCAGTGTTATCCACGGGTTTCGGAAAGAGCATGTGTTATGTTTCCCCCTATTTTTTGGACAAGGTCAGATTATATGCAAATCATCTCCCATGATACATTGCGGTAATCGTAGTTCTCTCGAAGTCACGTGATAAATATTCCAAAATGTCAGTGTTCAAAATGACGAAATTATATAGGTCTGGGGAAATTGTGCTGTAATGGAGTGCAACACCAATTTCTGAGGGTAAGATGGTTATGAATGAATAGAAAAATGATTGGTGAAGCGATATATATTAGGGTTTTGGATAGAAAATAAAATCTGATAGCCACAAAATGTGGAAATGTGCCTCTCTCGAGTGTGTGATGAAAATCCGCTGTTTTGTTTATGGCAAGCGCTCTGACGTTCAACGACAACAGCAAGTTCTAAATAGTCGTCGAACGGCAGAGGAATCTCGGACTAAAATTATACATGTGTTTTTCATTTATTCCTTTATTTTCATTTTTTTTATCAAACTTGTCAGTTGATATACAATTATTTTCTTTTAATTGATTGTTAATGACCTATCCGGTCATTTCATCTATCAATTATGGTTATTGAGTTGAACTTTATTACAACAAAACTGGTGCAGGAGGTACAATATGTAGCTATTGTCAACTTGATGCTGTCATACATGTAGCATGCTGTGGTTAACGGAACCGTTTATTAACATCCTGCCTAATGAATGGTCGTCTAACAAATGTCAACAACACCACATGCACTTAAACCCAGTTTGCAGTCTCCTGACAGTTTAAGGGGTTAGGGTTATGGTGTTTAATTCCACTTTCAACAATATTTCAGCTATATCGAGGTGGTCGGAGTTATTGATGAAGGAAACCAGACTACCCAGAGAAATCCATCGTTGACTATATTTATCACATAATGTATTGAATACACCTCGCCATTAGCGGGATTCAAACTCACAACATTAGTGGTCATAGGCACTGATTGCATAGGTAGTTGTAAATCCAATTACCATGCAATCACGACCATGACTGCCCCTCTGACAGTTTAAAATTTGAGGATTTTTCTAAAGTGGTTATGAAAATATGTATTTCACTATCAAACACACAGAATCGGAGATCCTTATACAAATGTAACCTTCCTAGACGAGCCCTACATGTAGACTCGTCATTTTCAGTTGGGACTCGAAAATGTCTTCTTGACTCATGAAAATAAATTGCTACAAGTATCTCTGCTTGAGAAGAAACCTTATTTAATTTGCTGCCCATGACTGACATTTATAATAACTCACTACTCATTTGTTTATTTCTTCTCATTGTAAGTAAATATACAATGTAAGTTACAGCAAACAAGGGTTGCAGTGTATTTAGACTTAACACCATGATATTTCTGTTAAACCATGGTGATAAGTTTTATTGATGGAGGAAAATGTAGTAGCTGAAGAAAGTGACAGATCTGTGACCTGCCATTATTAGACAAACTTTATCACATAAATATACACCTAGCCAACATTATGTTTCCAGATGTCAAAACTTTAATATTTCAGTCATCATAAAATGATGG
This sequence comes from Gigantidas platifrons, assembly GCA_002080005.1. NCBI lineage: Eukaryota > Metazoa > Mollusca > Bivalvia > Mytilida > Modiolidae > Gigantidas > Gigantidas platifrons. The sequence continues at coordinate 537,584 of MJUT01019009.1, read as the reverse complement.
AAATGGAACTACCAGTACATGTACATGATGTATCAATACAAAAAAAAAACTGTGCAAGATTGTGTCTTTATTGTTTTAGATTGGAACTTTGAAATGATGATCAAAGCACTCTATATTTAACATTGTTATGATGTAATTTGCATATTTAGAGGTAGGTGATCATGATGTCGTAGATGCTAGTTGTAGATGAGTCACTGTTTGTACATTGTATTTTATTCTTTAGTTTTAGATTCAGATGTTAAATGGGATTAACAGAGTTATAAGAAGATCAATAATTTACATCCATAGGCATTCAGAGAAACCATTAAGTTCTGAAGTGTTAACCCATCATCTAAGACAAAGAAATACCCCTTCTTGGACCTCATACTGTGTGTTTCAAAGGTGAGAATATTTGTCTGATCAAATTTTGATAATTCAGCATATTTTTATCACTTTAAAACATGTCAGAGTAACACTCAAACATTTGTTATTAGAATTCAGATCCTGGCATGGGGCAAGGAAATGTGGCTGGGCTACCGGTTAATGGGAGCCCAACCCTACCCTTCTGGGATGGATTAGGATTACTGTATGGTGTTTAATGCCACTTTCAATGATATTTCAGTTATGTTGTGGCGGTCAGTTTTATTGGTGGAGGAATACAGAGTACCCGAAGAAAACCACCAGCCTGCCACAAGTCACTGGCAAACTTTATCATCGCATAATGTTATATCGAGTACACCTTGCCATAAGCGGGATTCGAACTCACAACTTTAAGTGATAGTAGCTCTGATTACATAGGTAGTTGTAAATCTAAAAACTATATGATCACGATATATCTGAAATATTGTTGAAAGTTGAGTTAAACCCTAACCATAATACGATCACAACCACAATATTAATGGTGCCCTCCCTACCCTTCTGATAATTGGATCTCCAACAACAATACAGATTATATAAACAATTAAAAAATTGCATATATTTGCTTTCACTCAAAAAGATTGATTGGTTGATGTTTGATGCAAACTTTAGCAGTAAAAAATACACCAACCAAGTAATCTGTTTGAGTGGAAACATCTCAAAAAGAGCACACACTGTCAAAAAANAGCTTTGTTAATTATGTTGCCGTAGAATCATGAATGGGAAATACCCTTTTTGATCAGATGTTTGCATGTAGAATTGTATTTATATACAAACTCTTTATACCGGTAATAAAATTTAGTTAAAGTTTCAATAAACTATAAAAGCGTAATTCTTGGTGTAAAAGTTTTTCTGAAATTGAAATATTTGCTTTGATTGATCATTTGATAGGTTATCATACATTTAGACTACTTCTTTCTGTTTCAGTGACGTAATTAATGACAAGTTTGGTAAGTCTCACTTTAACTGGACCGTGGATGATGTAAACTACCATGTGTTAAGGACAGGCTGTTATCCATTCCTTAAGTTCCATTGTTCTAAATGTCCGTATGATCAAGCTCTAGATTCTGAGGATCTTTTCTTCACCATTTTAAAGATTATTAATCTTGGTATGTGAAGAAATCGACTATTTAACTTTAATGGAGGCTACATGTTTGTTTTTCACCTGATTCCGAAAAAAAATTTCCATGATACAAAAATAATTTTTTTTTTTAAACGAAAAATTTGATTTTTCTCAAAATTTTACCTAAATTTCACTATAGGGTCAGATTATTATTTTATTTTTTTTTTCTATCTTTCAGGTAAATTGATTATTTCTTGTAAAATTTGTCAAAAGAAAATTAATAAAAAAGAACATGACCCTCCCTATAAGTTAAATGGTCATTTCTTAAGTAAGCATGGTTTAATACTGTAATGCCATATTGCTAGAGGTGTATAGTGTCTCTGTCAACATCCTGACACTCTTAGTATAACACAACTGAAATATCTATATATGAGTATCCTGTCTAACACAGGTAGTAAGGAGACAGCTTTTAAAATTCATATTCCTAAGAACTACTAGTAATGAAAATGCAATTGTGTATGGTATGAATCATTGCTGTGAATTGCAGATTCCAGCTTTGAATGAAAATTTTTAAAAATCTATAGAATCAGAACTCTGGAGGTTCAATTTTTTACCATACATGTATAGGCTGCAATGGAAAGAACCAGCATTGTAATGTAAATGTATTTTACGTGAGGTTTCCTTGTGAAATGGTGATTCAAGCTTGTAGAAGTGACAGGTCCAGGGTATACGAGATTCTAACCAAGGGGTTCATAGTTTAACATTGACTGCAATGAGAAAGCTTAAAACAAAAAACTAACATTTGTTCAGAACCAAATGTAGAAAAACAACTGTAAATTGAGTATTTGCTCTTACTCCTTAATGCTGTGTGCTTATTGAAAAAAGACTCGAACCCATGACCTACCTCACTTAAAGCAAGCATGCTAACCATCATACGCTCGATACAATTAACAATGCTTATTGTCCCCCGACGCTTCGTCGAAGGGGACTATAGAAATGGGTGTCGTCCGTCCGTGTGCTTTTTGGTTTCCAGATGATAACTTGTGAATGAAAAGTCAGATTGAAGCNACGTAATTAATGACAAGTTTGGTAAGTCTCACTTTAACTGGACCGTGGATGATGTAAACTACCATGTGTTAAGGACAGGCTGTTATCCATTCCTTAAGTTCCATTGTTCTAAACGTCCGTATGATCAAGCTCTAGATTCTGAGGATCTTTTCTTCACCATTTTAAAGATTATTAATCTTGGTATGTGAAGGAATCGACTATTTAACTTTAATGGAGGCTACATGTTTGTTTTTCACCTGAGCCCGAAAAAAATTTCCCATGATACAAAAATAAGATATATTTTTTTTATGAAAAATGTTGTTTTTTTTTCAAAATTTTACCTAAATTTCACTATACGGTCAGATTATTTTTTTTTGTATCTTTCAGGTAAATTTATTATTTCCTGTAAAATTTGTCGACAGAAAATTAATAAAAAAGAACATGACCCTCACTAAAAGTTAAATGGTCATTTCTTAAGTAAGCATGGTTACTGTAATGCTATATTGCTAGAGGTGTATAGTGTCTCTGTCCACATCCTGACACTCTTAATATAACACAACTGAAATATCTATATATGAGTATCCTGTGTAACATAGGTAGTAAGGAGACAGCTTTTAAAATTCATATTCCTAAGAACTACTAGTAATGAAAATGCAATTGTGTACGGTATGAATCATTGCTGTGAATTGCATATTCCAGCTTTGAATGAAAATTAAAAAAAAATTATAGGGTCAGAACTCTGGAGGTTAAATTTTTTACATACATGTATAGGCTGCAATTAAAAAAAAAGTATTGTCAAGAACCAGCATTGTAATGTAAATGTATTTTACGTGAGGTTTCCATGTGAAATGGTGATTCAAGCTTGTAGAAGTGACAGGTCCAGGATATATGAGATTCTAACCAAGGGGTTCATTGCTTAACATTGACTGCAATGAGGAAACTTAAAACAAAAAACTAACATTTGTTCAGAACCAAATGTAGAAAAGCAACTGTAAATTGAGTCTTTGTTCTTACTCCTTAATGCTGTGTGTTTATTGAAAAAAGACTCGCACCCATGACCTACCTCACTTGAAGCAAGCATGCTAGCTGTCATTATATGCCCTAACAATGCTTATATTAATTATGATACATTGCAAATATTAAATATTTATAAACTTCTATTTTTTTTAATGGTAATGTATATTTTATTTTTTAGGTATACCAACATTGGCATATGGTATTGCTTCGTGGATGTTTATAAGATTCACTGAACATGTGAAAACGCCCAAAGGAATTGTCAAAGTTTATTTTTTGACGAAAGAGGACAGTAATAATACTTGATATTTATAAATGGCAGCTTACACTTATCAGCTGAGTTTGTTCTCGACCGTCGTGTTGTTAATTATAGCCATTTTGATGGTATTAACAATTATTAATTGGATACAAAGATTGTTTGGTTGGTTAGCTGGTGGTAACGCAGATCAAGTTTCGAAATCTCACATCGAAAAACCAACTGCTGAAAATGATGACGTGCCTGACGAGATTCCTGACTTAGACGATAAGAAGGGACTTTAACATGTAATTGATAATTTCATTCCAAAATATAAAGATAAAGATCAGATTGAATGTTTATATTGTTACTGACAGAATATATGTATTTAATTCATGTAGTTAAATATAATTTGCTTGTAAATACAAAATTAATTTTGAAGCCATGAGTTTGTTTATCCTGTTTTGAAAGTTGGGATTAGATAAATATGACTTGTAAATATAAAATTTAAAGTTTATTTGATATGTTCTGAAAGTTTTGATGTGCCAATCATGGTCTGTCGTATGCCTATCTGGTCATAGTCATTTGGATTCATAGTAATGATTTTCAGAGTTAGGGTTATTGTGTTTAATGCCACTTTTAACAATATTTTAGTTATGTCATGACGATCAGTTTTAATTAATGATTTTCAGCAATGATTCAGGTATTTCATCATGATCAGGTTTAGTAGATGAAGTAGCAGTACCTGGAGAAAATCACTTAAAATTAATACCAAAGGGACCAAACATCTTAATTTTATTTGGGGGTGGGGTGGCTATATTTTTATCTGATCTGGAAAATTTAGTTCACATGAAACAAAAAGCAGATTTTTATTATACCCCCCCACAAACAAAGTTTGGGGGGGGTATATAGGAACCACCCTGTCCGTCCGTCCGTCCATGTACCTTGTAAGCGCAACTCCTCCTAAACGGCTTATTGGATTTTTATGAAACTTGACACACTTGTAGTACACTACCAGCAGATGTGCATGAAGGAATATGGTTGCTGTCCAAAATTTAAAAAGGGAGATAATTCAACTTATACTTTCACGAAAAGAGGGAGAGGCATGTACCTTGTAAGCACAACTCCTCCTAAGCGGTTTATTGGATTTTTATGAAACTTTACACACTTGTAGTACACTATCTGCTGATGTGCATGAAGGAATATGGTTGCTGTCCAAAATTTAAAAGGGGAGATAATTCAACTTATACCTTCTCGAAAAGGGGGGGCATGTACCTTGTAAGTGCAACTCCTCCTAAATGGCTTATTGGATTTTTATGAAACTTTACACACTTGTAGTACACTACCTACAGATATGCATGAAGGAATATGGTTGCTGTCCAAAATTTATAAGGGGAGATAATTCAACTTATACTTTCACGAAAAAGGAGGGTGGGGAGCATGTACCTTGTAAGCGCAACTCCTACTAATCTGCAAGCGGGGGTATCACTCAGTGAGGTCACTTACAGTTCTAGTTTACATGAAAATTTTCTTTATTAACTTCAAACTTTACTAAAATTTCTTGTTGAAGAGGGCAGGGTCTGATAATTTATTTTATGCATCTTCCATGTCATGATGTTTGACCTATGATATTTTGTGACAGAAAAAAAACCAGAAAAAACATAGGCCCTCCTCTAAATGTCAGATGGCATTCCCTTAACTGGTCTCCTTTACTGTGCAAGTCATGCATAACTCACTCTGATCTAATTAGAATATATCGGTAACTTGCTGATGTAAGGAATGGGTACCAATCTATATTGACTATGGTTCACCATAGAATTATTACAGGCTGGTAAGCTCTATTTCTGAAATTCAAGATGACCGCTATGCATACTTGCCAACCATTTCTGGTGGAATTGTTCTGGTTTTAACCTTGTTATTCTGCATTCAGGATTTGACTTGGATTGTTCTGTTTTCCGTTTTCTCTTCATATTTTATCTCGAAAACTCTTGCAGATCGCTGTTCTATATTGTTAATTTGATATAAAGTGCAAATGTGATTATGATTACATCATGATTAATAGCAGTGAAATATGGACATGTTTCAGAGGAAGGTGGGATCCATGAGCATAATTACCGTAGAAAAAAAAACAAGAAAAATGACAAGAATTTTTTTCCCTGAAAATATTCTAAGAATCCAAGAGAGTTGTTAGAAATTCGTCGAAATGAGTTGATAATGCATCTGTAATGTTTGTGAATACCACAAAACATAAAAAGCTATGCTACAACAGCTTACATCCATGTGGATGTTTTCCTTAGTTTCCATCAAGTCTTTCAAAAACTTGTTATGAGTGTGTGCATTTTGTTTGTTTTTATTTTAAAACTATCTAAGAAAAAGTCTCTCAGTCGGAATTTATTGGAAGCAGGACTATGCCCACTGATTTACTCTTGTTCCTCTTGCACACTCTCAGTGGTTGGCAAGTATGGCTAGGCCAATTATCATGATTCTTCTCTATAACCATGCGTGGGATGGAATTGTTACATGGTAGTATGTTCCTTATATTATATTCCACCGTACTTCTCTGAAACCACTGAATTACACACAGCATATTTGAAAGCAATCTTGGCTGGAATGTTCCATTGATGGACAAAATGTCTGGTTTTTTCCTAAGGTATTGGAATCTTAATCGAATCAAAATGGTACATGAATAGTCATTGAATGTTTCCATACATACATTTATTATATGTAATTGTCATGGATCAAAATCCATATTGGCATATATCACAGAACATAGTTTAACAATATGAATATGAATAAAACACTTTAAAGAAAAAAAACCTGACAGAAACCAAACAGTGCATGGAGAATTTGGTCACCGATGCAAGCTCGGGCATACTTCTAATAATTATAATACATTTGTCTATAGCGAGATATGAGATTATAAGAGGGAACATTTGAGGTGTATTTAATAATTCACTCCAATTGTTTATTTCCAAATACAATTTGTAGAATGTTACATATTCAAATAGATGTTTACACATTGAACCAACTTTCTCAACTGACCAATACACATTAAGACATAACATTTATTTTAATTTCTCTTGACTTAAACTTTCCACCTTTTTAATTACTACTGCAGACCATTTAACAGATTGAACAAATTTATCATCAAATGCCTGACATCCCTAATGAGAGATAAACAACAAATAAATCTAACTGACCACCACCTGTTTGTCTAGAACTACATAATGTAAAATCTAATCATGCAAAACTAATTAAGACTTTCTTAATCAATGGAAAATATTGAAATGTAGAAAATTATTTAAAATATAACCTTATCAAACTTTCATATAAATATGCACTGCTATATTTCCCTCCTCCTTAAAAA
>MJUT01019009.1:492442-530148 GCA_002080005.1 Gigantidas platifrons | reverse complement strand
CAGACGGATAAAATGTATGGTTTGTCCTTGGTATTTCTTCCAAATTAAGTTCATAAAGTTGCAAAAGTTTTATGAATATGTCCTTGAATTGCATGCAAAAACTAAGCTATTACCAGTATACTAAACTAAAGAATACACGAAAACTATAATACATGTTGTACAATATTTTCACTGATTATGCACTAAAAAGGCCATATTCACGTTACTTGTGATCACATTTTCATAATGAATGATTTATATTTCACATTCTTTTTTTAATGAAAGCTTTCAAATTTTTGCGCAAATATGTGATTATTCCAACTTTTAATTCACATATATTCCATATATCTCACAATATTTTTCACATTATATGCTTATTGCATATTTTAAAGGCTATGAATTTTGCACTAATATTTCACATATTTCATACTATAAGCACACATATTCCTTACTAATATAATAAACACTGACATATTATGAAAACTAAATATTGCTTTGACTTGTCGGAAACACATTTGATGCAAATACTTCTTAGACACAATGAAATCTTCTTATTCCATATATCACGTAGAAAAATTAAAAGAAGAAAAGTTCGGAAGAAAGATGTGCGCACAGAAAGAGACAAGTGGTATATGGTGCAAGATGAGTTATTATATCCAACATGAAGTAGATGACCGGTTTCACACAATATTTGTTCATTCTTTAATTCAGTCAGTGACGACGACTACGATGTTTCTTCTTCATCTTTCCAGACTGTTTTATTTACATGAAAGTCACGAATCAGAAATTCAGGGATGTTCTCACCTGGCTCCCAAGTTGTTCTGGAGCAGTCTTTCCACTTAACTTTGTATACCTTCAGGGTAACTGATGTCTACTGTAATCCATAATTTAGAATCTCCATTTAATATTTCTCCACCAAAATATAAGAGGGAAAATTTGAGGTGTATTTAATAATTCACTCCAATTGTTTATTTCCAAATACAATTTGTAGAATGTTACATATTCAAATAGATGTTTACACATTGAACCAACTTTCTCAACTGACCAATACACATTAAGACATAACATTTATTTTAATTTCTCTTGACTTAAACTTTCCACCTTTTTAATTACTACTGCAGACCATTTAACAGGTTGAACAAATTTATCATCAAATGCCTGACATCCCTAATGAGAGATAAACAACAAATAAATCTAACTGACCACCACCTGTTTGTCTAGAACTACGTAATGTAAAATCTAATCATGCAAAACTAATTAAGACTTTCTTAATCAATGGAAAATATTGAAATGTAGAAAATTATTTAAAATATAACCTTATCAAACTTTCATATAAATATGCACTGCTATAAGATCATCAAATATCTTAGTTTTAGGCCTCTTAGATATTAAAAAATTGTTGCATAAGTGAAAACAATATTAATAATAAAAAAAAAAGATAAAAAACCACATAGTCGTCAGCTCTGTAGCTTCCGATTACATTTTTAGTATCAACCATTTGACAGCAAACTGTTATGTAATGTGCCTTGAATGATCCTTTCAACACATTGTTTTTATTTGATGACTGCTAATCCAAGATGGCTGCCACCACAGGGCATAGTTTTAACATTTCCCTATGGGAAAATGAAAACTTAATTTTTCGCAGAAACTATAAATTTGATTGAAATCAGAAGAATAGTGATAAATATACATGAATTTTCATTGAACTCCCTCTTACAAAATTTAACATTTTTTTTTTATATCGAATGAAAATCCAAGATGGCCACCACAGGTAAAATTTAACATACAATAGGAAAATCTTTCAGTATTATCTTAAATCTCAAAACCAGTGAACAGAAAACATGGCTGAAATGATAAGTGGATGGTCCTTTACTAAATTGTGTTTTATGGCATTTGGAAATCCAAGATGGCTACCACTACAACACACAATTCTAACATAGATCCATGTGGAAATAGGAAAAAAAAATATTACAGATACTAGAAATAGATTGAAGCAAGGATAAATAAATAGACATGGGATTGTCTTTTTCGTTTGTTATTTAAGTCGAAAATCTAACTTCCACTTTGGCTCACTTCACATGCCATGTGTAACTATGAAAATTTGAATAAGAAACTTGTTTTCTCTCAGAAATCTCAAACTGGCATGAACACAAACTGCATGAATAATCAAGTTGACCATACAGTCTCAGTTGAGGCTCTATTATTTTCTATGCATTAAGTTTTATTATTATTGACCATTATTATATTTTGAAAACAAAAACTTAAATATAGGCAAGTAGTATATTATTGAAATATATTGATTTTAGAGAGAGAATAATTCCTAGACATTAAATTAAATTAGGTACTCATGGAAATGTGGGAGAGGGGGTAGGTAATCCACAACATTTCTTGTAACAAGGTATTAACCACCATATTTACACTAACACAAACATTCAATCAATACACTACTACAGCTCTTGGTATTAAAATCGCAACCTTAATGATTCCACTTGTTATTCACAGTACATGTTCGGTAAGAAAATTTGCATTTTCAAAAGGGCTAATCAAAATTCGCAGCGAAAGACAGACAATACAATGATCAAATGAAAAAGGACAAAAGGCAATCGAATTGTCTACAAAACACTACACAGAAAACTAAAGATTTAGCAAACAGAGTCGCACAAAAAACCCTAGGATGAACTCGGACACAAGTGACAACGTAAACATGGACAGTTTTATGTCAGGGTCATTGAATACTCATAGTTTTTAAAAAGTGAGAAAGGGAAGATAATTCAAACAGAACAGCGGAGATAAAGTTATTATGAAAAGTGGAAATGGAGTTATTATGAAAGAGGAAAAAAACGACAGACAAAAAAATGAATCCACAAAATATCACACAGAAAAATAAAGATTGAACAACAAACATCCACCCCACAAAAATGTGGTGAACTCAGGTGCTCCGGAAGTGTAGCAGTTCTTGTTCCACTATTGGCACCCGTCTGGTTACTTTTATAAGAAAGTTGGCACCGTCTGGTTACTTTTATAAGAAAGTATGTCATGAATGTGGAAAGGACGGAGTTTTGATTGCGTAACGGTTAACCAGGTCATGGTTGCGACTATAAAACTTTCGAACCGATGACATAAATTAAACCACCAGGCACACTAGACCTAGCTGTATATATGATATCCTTTATTTCAAACTTATTTGGATAGATGCGATCAACATAATAATTTAGTGAAAGAACATCTAATATAGCTTTACGTGAATTTTAAGGATCGGGCTTGTTTCTTTTCGCTTTTCTTGAGAAGCCCATGCACGAAGACTGCCTCGTATAAATAAAAGGAAAAAAAAACAAGTCGGGAAAACCCAGATATGCAATGTACTCATTAATATAAAGATATACATGTATATATAATTATGCCAATGAATATAAACAAATGTCGCGCAGTGCCCTAGGTATTTTATGTCTTTGTTGAAGTTTAATTGCTTTACCAAATGTTGACCAATACATCAGATATGTTCTTTCAAATGTGAGTGCATATAGTTTATTGAACATTATGTTTCGTGATATTGTTATGATGAAATATGTTTTTTCGCAATAGACATTACATTTAGAGTCAAATATGCTGTCATTTTCCCTTCCAATAAGCTAGAGAGTGATTGATATTTAACGCCAGGTGAGCATTTTTCAGCCATATCACGACGAGAACAGGTTACATATCGGTGATATGATGAGTACGTTCGCTCTGTACTCGATCAACACGCTTACTTGGATTTTTACTTGGCTTATTCGATTCATTGAAACAACAGGCCACGGGTAGACATGTCGCTCCACTCGGACAGATGTTCTTGATTCCGAGCCATCCAATATTTGCTCTTGTAAGTTGTAATTCGCTTGTGTTTGAGAAGTAGCAAATATCCAATTTATATATTATAGTCTGTGAATTAGTTTAATCCGATCGTGGCTCCAGCCTACGATCTTCTGTACTCGAGGCAAGCTCACTAACGACTAGCTACATCACTGATATGATCGAATTTTGATTGATATAAAACAAATGCTAATATGTATATAAAATATGTAGACATATGATAATTAGAAATGTAAGTATGTTAGACTTAGTTGATGTTAAAAATAGGTTCAGATAAAATATTGGCTGGTCAGTCAGATACCTGGTATCAATCAAAGTAAATATTTTAAATTAACAATCATGGCGTTAGACCTGGTAGAAGATGCGGACATTCATTTTGATATTTATGGAGGTGATGCTCATCTTCAGGAATATTTAGAACAATGGAACATTTTCTTAAGGTACATGTAATATTTAATAATATCTATTATTGAAATTTTCAGTGCTTAAATAATTTAATTATTAATAATAATAATAATATTTTATTCAGAAACTACCCCTTTACAACGGGGGCAACCATCAGCGGGGTACCAATGTTTGCGTCTAATTATATAATAATCGCAAATAAACAACTACTATATATTAAAATTAGCATAAATCATACATGAACATTTTCATCAAAGAACAACAAACATATTAAAGTCATTGTGATATAGGTCATACATGTAACATATTATCACAGAATAAAATGTGTCATTCTTCATTAAAACAAAATTATATACAATGTATCACATTATTTTAGTTGCACTAAATAATAAGTAAAATATGAATGACATATAGAATAAAAGAAACACAATATTAAGCGAGTTCCTGATCATCGACACATGAATTAATTAAAATAGTTCGCTCTTTCATCATTTTACATAACAGTTTTTTACTGAGCTGGTCAAGCAAGAAACCAAGTTCAGTGTTAAAACTAAAACAAAAGTCTCCGATCAAGAACTGCAGCTTTTGAAAGGGCGGTAACTCTGAAAACGCGAGATCCGGATAAAACGATTTTATTAATGTTTCAATTTCTTCGAATAGTTCTTGTCTGATACCACGTAAGGTTTTGCATTCAAATAAGAAATGATGCAAGTCTTCGACCATATCGCCATCGCATATATTACATAAAACTAAACTAAAATAAAACTAAGGTTCTCCTCCATCATGCATAGGTGACCGTAGCCGATTTTGTCTATCCTGTTTAGGCCCTTTGGTCTTCTTTCTTTTAGACAGATATTTAGCAACCGTGGACACTGTTTTGTGCGCGCGTGTGCATTAAATTAATATTCTACATTTAAAACTCTTAGTATAACTGAAATTTTATTCTACTATAAAATAAACAGCAAAAAAATCAAAATTAAAAATGAATTAGTAAATAACAAAATAATGTTCAACTGATCGCTTCTTTTATTAAACATATACGGTTGTTCTGAACGTCAAGTTAGCAGTATTTCAGCTATATTGATGAAGGGTACATGTTTACTAACAATGAACAGGGGCGGATTCAGGGGGGGAGGGCGCACCAGGCGCCCCCCCCCTAAAATTGGAAAAAAAAAAAGATTTTTTTTGCTTAAAATCGTGATTCTTCACACGAAATACCCCAAAAAATGTTCGCGCCTCCCTCCGCTCGGCGCGATATTTTTTAAGTGCGCCCCATAACTTGAAATCCTGGATCCGCCCCTGATGAATTATTTAGATCGAAAGGTGACTCAAGCGACCGAATTGCCACAAGGAAAATGTGACATGATGGTGTATAGGGTCATAAATGTTTGCCTTGTAACTGGGTACTAACAACCATTCATAGCAAGCGGTTACTCCTAATGAGCTACTTCAAGTTATATTTAAGGGGAGATAGCTGGGATAATTGGGACAAGCAAATCTATAATGAATACCTTCGTTGGCAAGACTTCTTGTTCTGAAGATAAAAAACAAGTGGATAAAAATCGCAATTAACATGTGATCTTGACCACATGTCGGACTGGTCGCGCTAGACTAACAAATAGTCATTTATTAAATAATTAGGAACGACGGGAATAAATTCCGTGCAATTGGAATTACTCACTTGAAACATGTTTTAATCGACTGCGTAGATGTTGCAACCATTCGTCATACATATTCTACAACGGTCAACACACTACCTGAATTTTAACTTATTGCACGAAATACATTCCTTAGTTGGCAAGACTACTTGCTCTTACGGTCACAAACCCCAAGGAGCAGGTGGTCTTGACCTGATGTCAGATATACACATATCATGCATATAGTTATCTATTAAACAATGAGGAACGACTGGAATGTATTCCGTGTAATTCTATTTGTTCACTTAACATATTTTAATTGACTACGTAGATGTTGTTGACATTTGCCAGACATTCTACAACGTCAACACTATATCTGATTTTATTATAATTTTTACAAATGTCGCAGGCGACACAATTCTGAAATTTTAAAAGAAATTAATGTATATACACAAATATAGTTAGATAACATACTGTACGTTCTAAATATATGGTTTTGTCCTTTTTTAATTGTTAATTGTTTCTTTTATTTGTAAATATAACCCGGTTGTTTTATAGACAAGCATGTTTTATTTCTAAGGGTCTTGTAAGGTGCCTAAGTTAGTAGATAAAATTTGTTCACGCCACGATATAGCTGAAATACTGCACCTAAAGTTGGCGTTAAACGCAAATCAATCAATCATACGATAAAATGAAGAACAAAAAAAATAAAAAATAGCACAAATGTCACAGGAGACAAAATTTTTAAATTTTTAAACGAAATATATTTATATACTAAAATTTGAGTAGATGAGGTGATTTCCGAATATGTGGCTTCGTTCTTTTAATTTGTCTTTTATTTTTATGTATAACACGATTGTTTTATACAAATTTCGTTTATATCTAAAGGTCTTGTAGTTATGGAAATTAATTTGTATAATTTGTTCACGCCAAATAATAATATAGATGAAATACTGCATTAAATATCAATCAATCAATCAATCAATCAATCAATCAATCAATCAATCAACCGTTTACATATACGTGGATAGCGAATGTCATTCTAAATACTGGAGGCACTCGTTTACATCCCTTCCTAAAGATGCGCAATTGATTCGTTCCACACTATTAGGGATGACTATCGGAGAGGTTGTTCCTCGCTGCAGAGAAACTAGCTACTATAAGTCCTCTTTTTATACCATAAGTTTTCCTGAGCGGAGAGAGTGTGGACTTAAAATACACTAGTAAGAGGAATACATAGAAAAAATGTTTCATATGACTACAGCTATATCGACGTATGCTGCTTGCCCGTCACACGTGGGTGATATAAAATTCATACCACACGGGTGTAACTATATGTCTTTGTAGGGAGAATGTAATGCTTGCTAACACAAAAGAGAACCATTTGTACGTGTAGCAATCTACAATAATAAAACGCCGTCACGAATAAGCAGATATTCTGCTAAACACTAATCTTTTTACTTGCTCCGAAAGTTAAGAAAAATTTGACTCTCCAATCTTTTGGCTGTATATGAATGTATTGCATATAAGGTTATTCCAGAAACGTGTCGTACTCACTAAATTAGATATCTACGCTTTATTTTTTTACATATACAAGATGGACACCTGTAAGTTAACTATCAATTCTTATATTGGTAACTAATAGTGTAATTTGATCCGGGATACATATATTATATTCACAGGAAAACAAAATTATTTATACACAAGACCAATGAAATTGATAGTATTTAAAAAAAAAAATCGGAAGGGGCGTCGTGGTCTTGATCGCATGGACGATAGTTGGATTTATAGCTACCTGCACAACCAGTACCTATCACCACTAACATTGTGAGTTCGAATCCCGCTCATGGAACGGTGCACTCGATACAACATTAGTAGTTTGTCAGTGACTTGCGGCAGGATTTTCTCCGGTTTCCTCCACCAATAAAACTGACCGCCACGATATAACTGAAATATTGTTGAAAGTGGTGCTAAACACCATAACCCTAACCCCTCTTTAAACAAGTGGGTAATTATGACGAAAGTTATATGGCTTACTTCAATATATATTGTAATAAGCGGTCAATTGGCTTGTTCATGCGAACTTGTATAGTAGTACATTTATATGCAAATTACTCCAAATTCTTTTGGGCGGATATCGCAATGTAATTATTTATGTCATTTGACCTCAACAGAGTACTGCATTTTCCAATATTGAACAGTCTGTCCACTATCGCTCGGTAATATAATTCAGCAGACAATGTCCTCTGTATATAGTAAAGTACGTTTAACCTTTGCGCCATCAATTTGAAAGGTTATTTCTGAAACATACTATACATGTAAATCCATTCACAGATGAAATTATAAATGATTTTATCAGATATTAGAGACATGAAAGACAATCCATCTATATTTAGATCAAGGTCAGAATTATAGGTGTCCTGAAAAATATACTTATCAAGTCAATATACGTCTCTAGCGTGAACCAGTTTATTTTTTGTTTGTTTGTTTGTTTGAGTGTTTTTGTATATTATGAAACACAAGATTTATCATGTTTTTAGGAGAAGAATCTGTTGGTTGCAGGTCGTAGACATAAAAATAATATATTTATATTATTTGTTTTTTATGCAAAGTGTCAAAACAACACAATGATATACAATTATTTTTGTTTAAGTTGTATCACAGTGCAACATGAAAGCTGATACATTAAGTGAACCTGATGACAATTTGTGAGAGTTCGGAGATTTAGAATATTTATTTTGCTTTGTATTATCTTTGTGCTGTATTCTTGTTTGTTTGTTTGTTTGTTTGTTTGTTTTTTTTTTTGCATCCGAATTACCGTCAGAATTTCTGAATTGAGTACTTTTCACCTGTCTTACAACTACACTGATCAATATGGATAGATGGATACCATTTTCTTTTTATTGCCATGCAGTCATTAAATATGCAATATGTTCTCACATGATTGTACATGTGTGACTGGTATATTCGATGTGATGTACCTATGTGAGATCAATGTCACACCACATGCCCATTTCTTGACGTCACAATGCGAAAACATTGCAAAAACAATATCCCACGAGTCTTTCGAAAACGTTGAACACGTGATAACTTCCAGCTATAGACTGCTGTATTAATATTTTTATGTTGGGTATTTACAGATTGATATCTAATATATAAGACTAAAACCCATACGACAATATCGAATATAGTATTTATTTTTCACTGTCCCATCTCATATTCTAGAACAAGAATGATTATTATAGTATACTCAGTGATTGCAAGCACTGTTTGGAATTCGTCTAATATTATAATGATCAAATATATTAGATAAATAACAACAAAATTGTTTGATGAATCAGGATATATAATGTCTCTGATTGTTGTTCTTGCTGGTGATTTATTTATGATATTTCTAAACGCCACGTAAACAACGTACTCAACTCTTACTCTATCAGCTGTTATTATATATATAGTGAATATAATTGAATTGTTTTCCCAGAGATTCTATGTAATTCAATTATAACAAGTATTTCCCTAAATCGTATACTTAATTATATAATAGTACATACTACTGTGACTGTATTTGTAAACAGTCATTCCTCTATGTAGTTGTAGTTTTATGTTTTGCACATATATTTGTTATTATTATCTCATAAACAGCAGAGCGTCGTCGTAAACTGCAGGGTAAGCATGCAACTGCTGCGATTGTGTATATAGATTTTCCTTCAGTTGCCTGTGGGTTACGATCTTTCTACACTCAAGATAGTTAAATTCAAAATTTTAACCACAAGCCGTCAGGCGAGTGGTTAAAATTTTAAATTTAGCTCTCGACAAGCTTCATCACAAAATGTTGCATCGAGTACACCTCGCTATGAGTGGGATTAGAACTCCTAAAGTAGTTGTAAATCTAAATACCATACCATCACGACCACGACGCCCCCCTTTTATTCTAATGTTATTGATAAGGTATTAATTTCTTTGTATGTTAGTTATTCCATGTATTCAAATTAACTAATTTGAAATATATTCATCATTTACGCTAAGTACTACCTGTACCCACTAATCAAAATTTAATATTCGCTATATTATACTTCTTACAATTCCCNAAAAAAAAGCTTTTTTTATTTCAAATGTAAATGATCGTTTCTTGTCAGTATTTATGCATATGTAAATAAATAGTTGTATTTCTTTCTTGGCAAATAATTGAAGAATCTTCTATACAATTTATATTTGACGGATTTGTATTGTTTAAAAAAGGTAGACTTAATTCATGTGCATGTATTGACACTATATTACCATTTAATGTACCAGAATATTCCCACAAATAAGTTTCGCTAAATTGCAGATTGGCCATAAATTACATTTTAACCCATACCCCTTTCCCACAATTTTCAATAAACCAGGAGAGTATAGAGAAAATTATTTTTAATGTCAAATACAGGCATTTAGAACGTATATATATATAAATGTTCATCCATGATCAATAATATCAAATTTCTATACGTACTGCACATTCTCTATGCATTAGGCGTAACTTTTCTATGTATATAATTTGACTAGGGCCTTTTTTCTATGTTGTCTATGTATTCACGTCACACCGGCAAGCATCCGTGTCCTATAACGCCATGTTATGTAAAATTGTTTAATGCAATGTCAAGTTCAACATCTATGTAGTAAAACTATATCTGACGAAGATCCATGTTACCACGATATAACGGAAATATTGTTGAAAGTGGCGTTAAACACTATAACCGTAACTCTTACCCCTGTACTCAAATCTTACTCATTCAACTGTTGTTATATCTATAGTGAATGTAATCTAATTGTTCTCCCGGAGATACTAAGTATAATTCAATCATAACAAGTATTTCCAGAAATCGTATGTTGAATTATGTATACACACTAACTGTATTTTTAAACATACATTCCTGCTTTATGTTTTTCATGGATATCTGTTATTATTATCCTATAAACAGCACGCACTTGCGTCGTCGTAAGCTGCAAGGTAGGCATGCAACTGCTGCGATTGTGTGCATGACTATTACAGTTTGACTGTTTTGTTGTTGTTTGTTTGATTTTTTGTTTTTGTTTTGTTTTTGCAATTAACGTTGAGGGTTTTAATTTTTGTTGCAAAATGAACTTATGAAAATATAATGACACAATACCATACTGTATAGCAATAGTTCCATAATATAGTAGAAAAATCATGATCATACGTTCGACACAAATGTTGTTTTTTGTCACTGTACAGAAATAAAAGTTCGTTCAAGTATCAGGTAAAGAAAAATTTCCAAACCAAAAACATACTTTGATTTAAAGTTCAATATAAAATATTTACATAAAGGTAATGTGGGGGGTTGCAATCACTAGGGTGTCCGTTAACTGCTAGACCAAATAGAACCAATTCTAGCAAGAATGATTCTTAGGTACTAAGTTTGTTTAATTCGACTTGATCCGACATCCTAGACGGAAGCCATGGCTGAGGAAAATTCATGAAAAGTTTTAATAATCATTCCCTCCAGAAAAATGGAACCACTCTTGGAAAGAATGAAGATCCTTGTGTATATAGATTTGATTTCTCCATGGAAGGAGCCCAAAAGGGGAAAAAAAGATGTAAATCTGTCATCATCATCTATTCCAGAACTGCTAGAACCAATGGAACAAATTTTAGCATGGACGATTCTTAGGTAAGGGAATTGCAGATTTTTTACAAATGGGTTTGAACTTCCAGTGGATGACGCCAAACATGATGGGGGGTGGGGGGTTAAGTAAACCTTTTATAATCATGCTCGTGAAAAGTTTCGATAGAAATGAATGATAATTGACGTGAAAAGTAATCCTGATATACAGATTCAAATTCTACCAAAATGATGTCCATGAGATCGAAGTGTCCGAGTCCCGGAGGTCTAAAATAATTCATGTCAAATGTACATGTAGTACATACACAAAGAGAGACAACTCTGACATGTAAATCATTATTTTTGCTGGATTGATGAATTTTTCATATCTCGAACAGCTGGGCAGGATCATATGGTAATGCTGATAGGCAATATAGACTATTTCATTTTGGACAATTAATTTCTATGTAAGCGATACAAGCACGTGTGAGCCTCCGGTGTGTAATTACATTTAGAAGTTAAATTGAATTTGTATGTCAAACAGGAGCCCGGGTGGCTCAATGAGTTAGGTCGTTGGATCTAACAACTCATACAAGCCTATCACAAATACGGCGTGGGTTCGCACCCGGCTTTTTAAATTACAAAAAAGAGTGCACTCGACTCGTAGCCGCATGTGATGAAGTTTACCAGTTGCTTGCCCATGGTCGGTGGTTCTCTCCGGGTACTCCGGCTTCCTCCACCACTAAAACTGGTCGCCATGATATAGCTGAAATATTGTTGAAACTAAAGTGGCGTTAAACACCAAAAATCAATCAATCAATCATGTATGTCAAACAGAAGCTTATTGAGCGTAGCTGACGAAGGTTATTTGAGAAACCCGTAGTGAGCTTTAAATTAGAGGAATTAGGTTTATTGGGTTTAACGCCACTTTCAACAGTATTTCAATTATATCGCGACGGTCAGTTTATTGGTGGAGGAAACCAGAGTACCCGGAGAAAACCACCAATCTGTCGCAAGTCACAGACCTCGCCTGAGCGGCATGAGCGGGATTCGAACCCTTAGCATTAGTGGTGATAGGCACTGATTGCATAGGTAGTTATAAATCCAACTACCAGAATATACCAACAAAATAAGTTTCTCAAAATTGCAGAATGGCCATAACTGAGCTTTTAACCCACACATACCCTTTTCCCACAGAAGCATTCCCACTATTTTGGAAAAATCTGGTGAGTCTAGAGAAAATTATTTTTTATTGTCAAATACAGACATTTGGCACGTATATATAAAACAATTTCATCGATGATAAATTATATCAAATTTTCTACGTGTATTGCACAGTTTTTAAGGGTCCACTTTTTTATGTAAATAAATTGACTAGGGCACTTTTTCTGTGTTGTCTATGTTTTCTTGTCACACCGTCAGTATCCGTGTCATAAAGCAGTGTAAAATAGCTCAATACCATTTCAAGCTCAACATCTACATAGTAAATAAAACCGCATCGGTGGAGTAATGGTTAGCGTGCTCGCCTCGAGTGTGGTAGATTCTGGATTCCAGCCCCGGTCGGGTCAAACCAAAGACTATAAATTGGCATTTGTTGCTTCCCCGCTAAGCACGCAGCAAGAAAGAGCAAAGACTGCTCGGCTCTGAATCAGAATAATTTGTCCGAGTGGAGCGACATGTCTACCCGCGGACTGTTGCTTCAGTGAGCTAGCACTATAAAAAAATCCAACTCAGCGTGTTGATCTAGAACAAAGCGGGCCTCATCATCATTTCATTGAAAATTAACTTGTTCTCGCTATGATATAGCTGAAAAATTGCTGAATTGGCGTTAAGCAACAATCACTCACTCTACGTAGTAAAACTATCATGATCTGACGTAGATCTACATGGACAATTTATAATCAAATTTAAACTTGAGAACTAATAAGTCCCGACAAGCACCAAACACAATCTAAGTGTGAGGAAATATAGGTCCACATTCAGAAATTCCTTCTGAATACCATGCATACCATGGACAATTAAATATATTGTACTTAGATTAGCAGCGGAACCGTAGCTCATATGGTCTCACGCTGTTTTGTTTGCTAGAATTTAGATATGAAGAATTACCATTGGATTTGCATAATACAGACAAGTCATGACCAAAAACAATGTATACCTGCATTCATAGTTTTCAGCTAACATTTAATAATTGGACCATGTGATAATTGAGGCAAATATGACTTTCTTTTTCAATGTCTTTTTAGCACAGTAAAACTACATTTATCCCCCTTCACTCGTATATTGTGTTGATTTACATGTTGTCACTTAATAAGACACATTAATATTAATGCGATTAGTTTTGTACTACACAGTGTCTATGTTTCGTAAACTTATTTAGCAGCAACGACGAGGGCAATATAACTCGCCAAACAACACTATAGGAAACCTGTTCCCGAGGGAGAAGACAATATATAGTATATCTCATTCTGGAGATAAAAGAACAAAAACCAAAGTAAAATCGCGAGAGTTTATATTGCCTAGCGTAAAATCGAGGGTGACGAATATTTATGTCCATTGACTGTAGTTCCAATCTGACTTTTTATTTTCATAGGTTATCACCAGTAAGCCAAAACATTGGCAAAGTCGAAGTACAAAATGGGACATATAAATATATCTCGGGTAAGAATTGTCTAAACATCGTCATTATCGAACTTGACCTACATATTCATACCACACCAAGCTTCAATCCGATATTTCGATCGCAAGTTATCATCCAAAAACTAATTTGGGACAGACGGACGGGCGGACGGACGAACAATATCCATTACTATATTACTATAGTCCCCTTCGACGTAACTCGAATAATTCAGCCCCCTCTATCCACTATCACTACTCGTATGAAGCAAAGCGTAATATAACGACTGGATTATTCGGGTTACCTTCGACGAAGCGGGGGGCAAAAAGATTACTATATTACCTTTTCCCTATCAGTCTGGCTATCTTCCCTTGATCCATATCAGCCCTTGATTGTGTCTCTCGTGCCGTTATGTATTAATCTCTATGTATCACACATAATTTTCTTGTTATCTATTAATATTCGGCTGTTTTTCATCATTAGTTCACAAATACATGTATGTTTACATGTATATTTACAACCGTTAGGCGTTACATTTATGTAATACAACTGGTAAAATAATTATTATCTGGAATTGCTTCCATCTGTTGTTTATGTACATTCAGTAGTGTATTATGCTAATTATTGTTATTAACTGCTGTAGTTCCTTAGGGGGTACATTTTAACAATACTAATATAAAATTAACGAGGAGGGGTTTAATTCAGGTAGCCTAATATATTTCACAACCTGTAAAAAATAATACATATGATAAATATGTAAAGGTGACAGAGACGACGTTTTCAATAACATATGAAAGTAAACCTTTGGGGCGAATTATGTCAAAGATAAGTCGTAAACTGGTCATTTTTATTTACTTATCTTATTTCCTATACAACCACGGTATGAAGGGTAAACAATAACAAAATATTAGTAACTGCAATGGCGTTGAACTGGGAAGACTTTGACCTTGACTTCGATATACGAGATGATGATGCTAAGTTCCAGGAACTATTGGAACAATGGAACATATTTACAAGGTAGGAATATTTACAGTTTTGACCTATGGGTGCATATAGTGGTGTATGGCAAGAAAAACAAATATATAATAGCGTTATACTGTATTGTAATTATAAAATGCTTGATAATATGGTTAAATTGAAATAAGATTAAATTTTTCAATAGTTTATGTATTTGGCAAACTTAATTGCGTATATCAATGCTAAATGTAATTGCATATATCAATGTTTGGTGTTTTGGCAAATTTAATTATGTATATACCAATGCTTGAGATTCTAATCGTTTATCAATATTTCATATTTACGGCAAACTTAACTGCGTATATGTAATTAGCAAACTTGATTGTGTTTATCACGTTTTCATATTTTCAGCAAATCAATGCTTGATGTTTTTGACAAAGTTAACCGCGTATATCAATTTGATGTTTTTGACAAACTTAACCGTGTATATCAATCCTTGATGTTTTTGACAAACTTAGTTGCGTATATCAATGCTTGATGTTTTTGACAACCTTAATTGCGTATATCAATGACACAGGTACGTGTGGACAGGATACGCTATGGTGCCCCCTTTTTTTTAACATCGATTTTTTTTTCATGTACACAACATTTTGCAACTTTCTATGATATCAAGTTTGGCAATAATGTCTACGAACACCGTGAAAAGAACTACAATGTATATCTGGAGTGTCAAACATTCTGTTGGTAGTACTGGACAAATATCCTTTACACCTAAACTTATAAAATTATTGAAAAATCTTATTGGTAAATGTTATAATTTAACAGCTGTAGTTAACTCTTTGGTGCAGATTTTTCTGTGACAAATATTGACAATCTGTTAGTATAACTAGTAGGTCTCTTTAGCAATTAAATCAGTACATTTATATTTCATTCCATGTTATATTACTATTTGATGTTCAATATTTAATTCCAACTAATTGACGACTGCTAGAAAGTGTTCTTGTCTTTCACGAAGACCATTTATTTCTTTAGATGCTTATGACTAATCGATGTTAATTTTGTTAGAGTTATCAGTTATGGTCCATACTCCCCCCCCCCCCACTCACTCAGTTGTGATTTGTTTTGTCTTTCTTTACTACTTTACTAGTAGTCAGCTAAGAACGAGCATTAAATGTGTGCTATTGTACTGTTCATATTTATTTTCCTTATTTTTGCGATATTTGAGTGGTCTGTTTGTGAGAAAATTAATCTGTGCCTGTTTTTTTCATTTATCGTTTGTTTATACATGTATCAGTATTACCATGTTAGATTAGTTATCAAGAGGGGAGTCCTGGGATCCCATAAACCGGTCTAAAACTGTCTTATATTTGTACCCTTAAACTACGGAAATGGCATACCTTGATTGAAAAATGTTAAATCTAAGCTAGACCAATGCTTGGAATAATCAATGCCTGGTATAAAGTGGATCACAGGCGTGTATTACAACCAAACAAAGTCCAATCGATCAGTTTAAACAAAGTTGACATTATAATTTGCAAAAGCACTGAATTATTGCGTGTTTGAAGAAAAAGTGGAATTAGAAAATTATTTTAAGAAGCTATAGATGACAGAAACATTATAACGTTACGTAGATTCAGATTGCATTCGACAAGTATAGCAAAGCATTGCAAGAGAAACAGAAATGTTTTAATTGTGTAATTATTGTGAAAATAGACAATGTTCAGTACATTTTTCCGTCTTCAAAATTCGAAACCCACTGCAATCTCATTTAGACAAAAAAAAAATAAAAAAATAAAAAAAAAAATAAATAAATAAATAAATAAATTAAAAAAAAAACCAGAAATAAACCAAACATATTACATTTCAATACACTGATGAATATTAATAATTTTTCCGATATGAATAATTTTTGCAAATTTATGAGACTAGTGAAACATAGGTCGAACCAGGGCCGTCTTAACAACGTTATAGGCCCATGGGCAAAGCAGTTCACAACCACTCACAGAAATAACAATGTAAATGGTCGATAAATTTAAACATATATTATTTATTGTATTGGTATTTCCAACAAAAGTAGTGTTTAAGCATTAAAAAAACATGCCGTACACAACATACATAGATTAACACTGGGCCCTATGTTCGTTTGGCCAGTGTGCCCATATGTTGAGATGACACTTGGTCGAACTCTCCTGTTTAATATTGTTATGTTTTTGTTTTCTTCTCCTATTTGTAAATGTGTATAACAAAGCTCCTCTTTCTTACATTTTGTTTGTGAACATTTGTGTATTTATTTACACGATTGTACTTTGGATTATGACAACAAAGATATGTGGACCAGTCCCAAGCCAGGACCTAGATTTTGAGGAGTGTAGTAATTAGTAGGTCGTTTTGTTGATACTTGGTGGAATTGTTGACCATCTCTGTTTAAACTTTCTCCTTCAATAATCATGTAGGTCACAACTAATTGGTGAAGATAGCACGATTTTCAACCAATACACCTCACACACTTCTTTTGTGTTTTAATCTTTCCAATGATTAAACTATCGTCTCACTGCAAACAAAATAATGACAATAACAGAAAATTTCTGACAATATTCCTTTATTAGGTCCATTTCCCATACATGGAGAGTCCACCATAATAGGCTAAAAAATATCATGGGAAGTATATCTCAATTATGGGACTCAATTAACCACTTGTAACTCAACATAAATCTAATAAATATTACGGTTGGTTGAACAAATGTCTGTTCAGTTTACGCGAGTCGAGTAGAATCATTGGCATTTGTAGATTAGCCATATATGGTTACGTGCAGGAAGCATTAAGCGAAATTCCCAATCCTGTCGGGGCCGTCGTGGTGATGATACAAATACATGTGCAATCAGAACCTATCATCACTAAAGTTGTGAGTTCGAACCCCTTTCACGGCGAGGTGTACTCGATAAAACATTATCGTTATATGATAACGTTTGTCAGTGACTTGCGACAGGTCGGTGGTTTTATCCGATTCCTCCACCAATAAATCTCACAGCTACGATATAACTGAAATATTGTTGAAAGTGGCGTTAAGCAACATAACCCCTAGAAACATTGGCATAAATTGTAGATTAGCCATATATTATATGGTTACGTGCGAAGCATATAGCGAAATTACCAACCAGTCATGTGTCATTTATGCTTGATGATGATATCGCATGTGTCCAAATAAAAAATAATAATTCTTGTAGAATTAATGTATATCGTTTTCGTGCCTTTTGATTGGAGAGCACTGTCACGTGTTTGTTTTTGATTCGTTCATAATTCGATGCACTTTTTCGTTTTTGATCCGTTCATAACTCGATGAACTTTTTTGTATAACCAGTATAAACAATATGGCGGCCGCCGACAGGAAACTACGATAGTGTCCGATTGAAAGCAAGCCTGAAAATTAGCTTAATCAAAATAGGGAAAAGATTCACGTGGAAGAATTATAAGTATTAAACGGTTCGTTTAATCCTATAATGAGTTAAATTGTTGATAGTGGTCAATATTTGTAATTATATAGTCACGTGAGTGTACATGATGAATGTTTTTCCAGACACGCGTCATGCACACTAAATTTGACATCTACTATTTATTTTTTTTATATAGAAGCCAAGGACGTCTTATTAACGTCCTTGTAGAAGCGTATAAATCAAATTATGAACAAAATTGTATTATATTTAATTATGTTTTTGATTATATTAAATGTTCCAAGAGATTCCTTATCGTATAACTGGAATTGAATTGGTTGAACATGCACATCATGAATCCATCTTAATTGTTTTTCCTCATTTTTTTTGTTAATGTGAATATCATCATTGATTCGTTATTAGTGCTACATATAGTAATGCATGCCTTTTATGTACTTCTTTACTGTAACAAATTGTAATTTGGAGAAGACTTCATAAGTATGTTTTACTTGTGTCCAATCCATTTTGTCTGTTTAATTGGCAAATAAAATATGTTTAAACTAATAAATCAGAGATAAAAAGTCCGCTAACGGTGTCGTATATAATTTACACCTGTAATGCCCGCGTTTTTGTAATTTAACATTGTATGAAATGTAGCCATGTCTGTATAGGTTTCGTGTACTTTATCAGTGCATCATCAAGGCCATGGTGTTTGGTCTTCTCGCTGTGTGAACGGAGAATGAAAGAGTGAAATCACAAGTGCGATTGTCAAAGAACGGGACATCTAATTAGAGCCGCTTTTATCAAGGATATTTCATAATACCGTTTAAATTAATTGAAATACCTTAAAGGAATACTCCAGTCAGTTGAATAGTTGTTTTAATTCAATTCATTATAACTTTTTATTCATAAATAACTTATTATTTAAAAAAAAAAAAGCACCTTTATTAACATTAATATACCCAATTAAAAATGTGAATATTTGGAATTTCCCGTCGTAGTGTAAGCGGCCATGACACCTCTTCATGTGACGTCACTCAGTCGTATCATGCTAGTTGAATAAATAACATGTATCTGACTCTTCCCAACATCATGCCCGTTTGGTTATGTTTTAATATAAGATCAACTGCAATACAATGTTTATAATCGTATATCGTTCTAATTTTTTTTTCTTAATATTCCCATCCAATGTTGCATTTTCATAAAACAATGAGTTTATTTGTATCGGGAGGGGGAGGGTCTACGTATAATTTCATCTTAGAGAATTTCATGTTTTACGTGATTGGCCGTATAGTTTAAATAACTGTCACTTTTAACTCATTTTATGCGTATGCGTACACATGTTTTTTTTCTTTTTTTTTGTCCCCAATGCTGTCGTACTTTCCCGTGTTTTTCGAGGTCACTGGTCGATGTGTTGACAAGGGTAATTACACAAAAAAATTCTTCTCACATATTCCCTTTTAATTTCGTTAGTGCAATAAAATGCTTAACATGAAGTCATAATGATTTTGTAAATATCAAAAGATAAATATAGGACGTTATTTTACGATTTACATAATTTTTAATGATAAAATTGCAACTGATCAATGCTGATATAATATACGTCACAGCTCTTTCGGAAGAGCTTTAATTTTAGGTATAATCCGAGAATGAATTATGTCCCTTGTCTCCTCACACTGTAGAGTGTTGAAAAATGGCGACCCCCATTGTTTGGTGCAACAGACAACTTCAATCATCAAATTCTACCTTACGGTATATTATTTTTAACATTCATTAACACAAATGTCTTTTAGTTAATGTCATTTAAATATTCACGCTAACTTGTTAAGACCATGGAGTTTTCCTTTAACTGATTTTTTATGTTTACAAATACAATGTATGCATAATTGTTCAATTGTATTTTATTACCAAAAGACGCATCATTATATTTTAGCTTATTAGTCTATTAAATTATGTTGACGTATTATAAATTTTAAAGAACAAATTAAATTTTAAACAATGTGTAATTAATAAGGGTCGTCAAATTCATGACCTCTTGTAACAGCTGGCCATGGCTGTGACTATAAAATTTGATAAATAACCGGCCGATATACATGTACATAAATGATATAATAATGACCCCCGAGAAGTAACTATTTCACACAGATAGTAGGCAGGTCGTGTCAATGGGAAAGAAAAGAAAGTTATCATTCATCGGATCAACAGTCAACAAAATAATTTCGACAACACGACATTTAAAATTTAAAGTACATTAAAAGGGGATACGAAGTTGGTTAGTTGATACACTTGACGTTCATGATTTAATTATGTTCAATCCAATATATGTCCGTCAGATGGCAGAAATAATGCAGCATTACTTAAGATAAGTTGAGGACGGATAATATGCGTAGTTTGTTTCCAGATGTGATTTACACAGGAGGATTGTATCAGCATACAGAGATATAATAATGGAAACTTCAGATTTTAATGATCTGTTCAAACTCTTGAGGTGAGTTTGATGCTTTAATTGATTTCCTTTAATTATATGGCATGTAAATTATATATTTATATATATATTTTTTTATAATAAACAAATAAATAAAATACATGATTTTCTTTCTATAACATGGCAGGTTTTTAGTTAATGAAAATTTCATGTAAAACGCCACTATCTTATATCTGTTTTATCTAGTCAATCAAATACGTAAATAAAAATACCCATGTGACCAGTAAGAGAAGCGACAAAGCTTCATTCATGTCATGTCAAACAAATAACCCCCTAGGGAACCCCGGGGTTAAGAAATGTGACGTAATTTCTAAAGTGCAGGATAAAATCCCTCCGATTGAAACGTACATCCGCTAGCTATATAGTTGTTCGGGAAATGAATGATCGAATGGCACGTGCATTAAGAATGTCACGCAACTTGAACGTAAGAGACGCGTGCAGTAGCTCCTAATGAAAATTATTATTACCTCTAGTAGTAGTTGTTTATAGTCTGTTACAAAGCAAACAATTTCCGACCTTTTTCCCATGAGGCGATCTGGCAATGAAAACATCTGTCCATAGTCCTACGTGTTAGCTACACCATTTATTGTTTGAAAACTTGTTCTTTTGTTTAATATAGCTGAAATACAGCTCATTGACGTTTAGTTACAATAAAAATCAAACAGAATCATCAGCACCGTTTTTTTTCCCCATTGCTTAGCGTCCCGCTAGCAATATTTCAGCTATATTCAGGACGAGGACAATTAAAGTTCAATAATATTTAAAAACTACATATAAATGAGGGAAGGTATGGGTTAAGCGGGTTTTGTGACCGACACTGAAACAGTATGGAGATTTTGACAGGGACAAAAAAAATCTTTTGTGGCGGCTACACTGCGACTTCCATTTTTCGAAGTCATTAGCGTGCATGGAGCGCGACACTGTTGTCCACGGTCAAGCTTTCCATATTATCACTCAATCTGTATTAAGAAGTCTCCCCTACCATCCGCCTGTTATATACATCATATCAATACACTGAATGAAAAAAAAAAGTTGTGTGTATTGAGGCTTAGCAATTTAATACAGTTGATTTAGTATATAAACATTTACGAAGTAATATTATAAATAACTATACAACAGTCTAGAGCGATATCAGTAGTAAACATTAAAGGCAGAAGATATACCAAGACATGACTTAAAGAATCGTAAATCAATACAGAGAGGCGACACATGCGCAAACATTGACAACGAAACAAAGATAAAACACATATTATCGTGGAGAAACATAAGCTTTGAGATGAACGACTCTGATTCCATAATCATGGGCCGTCGTGGTCGTATGGTAGTTGGATTTAGAACTACATGTGCAATCAGTGCATAATACCACCAAAGTTATGAATCCGAATTCCGCTCATGACGAGGTGTGCTCGATACAACTATTTGTGATAAAGTTTGTCAGTGACTTGCGACAGCTCTGTGGTTTTCTCCTGTTACTCCGGTTTCCTCCACCAATAAAATTGACTGCCACGATATAGCTAAAAATATTGTTGAAAGTGACGTTAAACACCATAACCCTAACCCCTAACCCATAAAAAATCAGGGTGAAATTCAAAGCCCAGGAATGGTAAGCAGTTCTTGCTCCACATGAGAAATCCTCCGAGTTACTTAGGATTTTGGTACAGTAAATGTTGTAAGCAAGATAAAGGGGACAGAAAGAGGTTGCAACAATACACAGATATCCCGATTCTTCCTATCTGTCGTGAAAGTGCTAGAATGGTTTGTTAGTAAAGTCCAGTTGACAAGATGGACTTATTCAATCAAAAGTCATTTTTCGGTCAAGTACGTTTGAACAGACTTTGATTGAATAGATAGATATACATCCTGTGTCCTTTCATCCTTTGTAGGACTTAAGATTTCTTCAAACATTCTTCATCTAAGCTTACGTACAAATACAATGTAAATATAACTAGATAAAAAGTAATCCCCTTTACTTTCTTCTAGATTTAAAGAATGTTCATTCATCAGAATTTTAGAAAATTAGGAATTTATTAAAGGGGAAAATATATATGATGGCTATGTTTTTATTGAATTTATTACTGATATTTATAACAAAAAAATATAATGCAGATTTTGTAGAAATTGTATCTGCAAAATATTAATATAATTGGTATACGTATTACCATGCACGTCATGCTTATAATATCGTTATTTATTTCAGAAATGCTTTTCTTTAAAAAAAAAAAAAAAAAAAATGATTTGTTAGTATTTTGTAAACCGTTGTGCACAAAATGGGGTGTTATATTATCTAATTTCTATTTGCAATGACATTAACACTAACCTGTGGCTAGAAATGAAATCGGTTAAGATTTTGTTTGACCTTACATCGACTTTATAACGGGTACAATTCATAGATGAGGAATTGTACGTGATCTGCCTCCCGTGAAAATCATTATTTTTTTGTCTTAATCTTATTCATTTGGTTGTTTTGTTACTGTTTTTGTCTATTTCTACCTTTATCTGAACTTAAAACAATTGTTTGTGTTTATCCTTACCACATGTAATATGTACCACTCAATGTTTATATATTATGCATTAAAGCGTGCAGAAAATATATTAAGTTTCTCTCATGGGATTACACTAACAAATATTCATTATGTAGTCTCATTATAACGTACATATCCAAAATAGTGCGCATGTCGCGGTTTTCTGGAATAACCTTCATCAGGAACGCTCAGTCAAAAGATTGGAAAGCCAAAGAATTCAGAAATAAGTCGGAGCCAATAAACCAAAGGTCCAAGAATGACACACTTCTTGCATGTAAAATACATAGTACAGCTTTCAGATGAACAACAGTTTATTACATGCAAGGATTGTCTCTGATTTGCCATTGTAAGGGCATGATTTCAGGCCCTATCCAAGTACACCTTCCTTTTCACGCGGCAATTTAATCCCATCCAAGTGCCACATGTTACTTAATAGATTCATTGTATGGAAGTGACCTGTCGCCATGAAATAGCTGAAATACTGCTCACGTTATCTCAAAGCAACAACAAATTATTATAGATTTGGCGTGAATTAGTGCATATATACATTTTGTAACAACGTCGATGATGCAATACGCAAATATTCCAAAATTGAATGTTGATATATATGAAATTTACTTTAAATAACATGAAACATACATTTAAATATATTCGTTGAAAATGTGGAAAAGTACTTTTTACAGTGTTTTATTCATCCTATGTTAATGTTTCAGTTTAATTCTTGTATAGATATGTAATTTGGAGAACATAAATTTAATTCATCCACAACTCAAGTTAAATATAATAAGTTAATATGTAACAATAAATAAAATTATTTATCTCGCATTAGTTTGACACGCTTCAAAATATGATACATGCACGTGGTGAGTAACACATGATTATAGGAAGAAAGATCGAGACACCAACATGTATCATGTCTTGGGGCTACAGTATATATGTAGTTTCATATCGGATGGAAATATTATTAAACTATGAAAAGAATATACGATTTATTATGTAAAAAAAATGCTCATTTTCCCGAAGGACTGCCGTACAATCATATTATATTAATACGTTATTGTCTTACACAGAGAGTCCGTGACTTAATACCCCTGAGATCCGTCTTGATTTACATCTGGTTTTAGAAATATTTCTTTGACAAGTTGAATCAATATGCTCAGTCCGGACAATTATAAAGAAATGACCAGTGAAATTAGCGGTCATTAGTAATTGTCTGGAAAGCTTAACATATATGGTGGGTATCGGGGAATAATTCCTCGTCAATGGTGCTAGGTCAGAGATCAACCACATTGACCACTCGACCACTTATGCCCCCTCAGTAGCTAAATAATTTCTATTATAAATTTAATATGCATTTACAGCAATATATTTATTATTGGTCGCTATAAATCTTTAAAAGTACAATTTACTCTTATCATTATTATTTTTTTTTTTAGACATATTGCCTTATTGGTCGCTAGCTTGAACCTAGTGTTTTACAATATAAGACTCAATACGATTCCAAATCGCCTACTTTTAACTCTTATCGGACCACTCTCTTTAAAGGTATTGCTGTACAATATATAATTCTCAAATTCTGTAATCTTCATCATCTTTGAAAACATCAAATGTACCAACTATGCTAAGTCTTTCTATAAATATTAAAATATAAGATGCATTTTTAATTTTCAGGTTATTGTAAAGAAAATAATTGTGACAAACATCCTATTCATATAAGCCGGTGCTTATATTGTTTTTATAGATACTAGTTCAAGGGTGTTCTCGATTACGCAATAAAAATGCCCCATCAGTTTTTCCCACACGAATTGTACAATTTATTAATATTTTAAACTACCAACCTAAACCTATATGTCACAAATCATCCACCACTATTATGCAGAGAAAGTTTAAACAATAATGGTCAACAATTCCATCAATATCAACAAAACGAACAACCCTTCATCGCGCCTCAAACAATGCACGATATTTCTTCTCTCTCAATTTATGAAACCAAGGCATTTAATTTAACAGTCATGGTTAGAACAATTCCATCAATACCAACAAAACGAACAACCCTTCCGCGCGCCTCAAGCAATGCACGAGATTTGTTCTCTCGAAATTTATTAAGCCAAGGCATTTAACAGTGATGGTTGACAATTCCATCAATACCAACAAAACGAATAGCTCTTCCTCGCGCCTCAAACAATGCACGAGATTTGTTCTCTCGAAATTTATTAAGCCAAGGCATTTAACAGTGATGGTTGACAATTTCATCAATACCAACAAAATGAACAACCCTTCCGCGCGCCTCAAACAATGCACGAGATTTATGAAACCAAGGCATTTTACAAATTTTAGTTCATTCAATGCATTTACTTTGACAATCAATTGGTAAAATTATCAATTCATTTAAGTAGCAACATTCTGCATAGTTTTCCAATTAATTATATTGCTTGCACTGAATAAACATGGTTATAGAAATAATACCGCAAGCAAATTACTGTTTGTCACTAATAATAAATAGCCAACAATTAAGATTCAAGATTTTATTTGCTGACATTCATGAACGTTGTTTTTAAGCAATCAAAAGGCGTCTAGACATGTTTTACAATAAATATTAATACTAACTCTTATATAACATTTACAAATTTTATTAAAAAATGCAATTTAAATTCTGATTGTTTTCTGTATGACCGTATATGTAGATGATATATTAGGACCACGTGCTGTATTTATAATTTGTTTCTCTAAAAAAATTTCAAAAAATATTTACAATGATGTAATATTCTCTACTTTACAATATCTCGTCTTCATCTTGTACATTAATTAAATAACAACTATTTCAAAATAACGCTAATGACACCCAAAGTGTGCCATGCATATAACCGGTATACATCCTAGCTGTCGCATAAATTACTTTACATTTCAAATGTATCATCGATAATATCTCACGGAATATATTTTAACCTTTATCATTGATCATGAAATTTACATCCTACCATCAGCGGTAGTAACAGAGCCGTTGTACAAATGTGTAAAATATTAATTTAATATTTTATTTAATGTGCAAATTTTTAGAAAAGTCTTTGTTGCACGACAGATTAGTTTTAAAACGGACAGTCTAATGTATCCGTGTGTAGATTTACTAATCCGGGATGTCGTCTTTTGATGTTGATGAACTTTTACGGTAAGATTGTTTACTTCAGTTATATAGATAACTTATATACATAATATGGTATATTTAATATATTTTAAGTGACCCTTTTAAGGTCAGACAACACTCGAAAACAATGATCTGATGAAAACATTTGTTGATTTTGAATAAAAAAAAAGATCGTCATTTGTTTAATTTAATAATTTTCACAAACTATAAATCACAACAAGGGTAAGCTTATCCTTATTTATTTAGATTTGACAGCATCCACTTATTTCAAGTGGCTATTGATAACGATTCCCAGGGCTTAAATTCACAGAACTTCTAAACGTGTTCCCAACTGACGGACATGTGTAGACCTCTCAATATGGTGATGGTCAGGTCATAATACAGAAAGTCTGACCGTAGACCATTGTGGGTAAAGTGTTTGAATAATATTCATGCATACGAATAATGTGCTATCTGATACAATGATGACGGTATTTATCAGATTATTTCTCCCGTATTTTGTTATCGTGTTGATAACCCCTGCATCTGGGAAATACAATACTACACGCCAAATAACGCCAGACTGAAAATGATTCACAGATGTAATGTTTACAGAAAGAAGTAAAGTATTTAACACTCAAATATAATAGAATAGGGACCGTTTGACACTCATTCTAAGGTACGAGTTATGTTCTATATTGAAGACTCTTGAAGACTTTGAAGTGTAGAACACCAATTGCAGCAATGTTCCTTGACTTTAATTTGCATCCGGCAGTGCAGAGTTGGATAATATCTTCTACATTTATATCGTTTCTTACTAATCAACTAAATTGGGCGCATTAATTTTAATCGAGTAGTTGCATTTACAACTACAATTGTGAACCTGTGCAATCACCACTAACGTTGTGAGTTCGAATCCCGTTCGTGGCGAGGGGTACTCGATACAACATTATGTGATAAAGTTTGTCAGTGACTTGCGACAGGTCGGTGGTTTTATCCGGGTACTGCTGTTTCCTCCTCCAATAAAACTGAACACCACGATACAACTGAAATATTTTTGAAAATGGCGTTAAACACCATAAACCATTAATTCTAAGGGAAAAAAAACAAACTATGAAAAATCGTCAAATAACAACATTGCCAAATGCTATAAATTTTCCAACATTGAATGAAATGAAATTCGCATGTATGGATTTGACAGTATACAACTAATATTTTAGATGAAAACAATTATAATCAAATATAAATTGATATAGTGGTAGAAATTGTTGGTCAGTAAATCAATCATCAGGGGGTAGTCTAGACAGTTTGCGCAAGTTTAAACGATATTAGTACTGTGCATTGATTTATATTTGTCATAAGATTTATTTGACATCGAGAGTAAATACTCATTTGCAAGCCAACCGCATGGGTGGACGGGTCAAACCACAGATTGGTATATGATGCTTCTCCACTAAGCACGCAGCATTAAGGAGTAAGAGCAAAAGGCTGGTTGGCTTGGAATCAGAATAATCTGTCCGAGTGGAGCGACATGTTAACCGCGGACTGTTGTTTCAGTAGACTTGAACTATTAATCAAACTAATGTTTAAACAATGATGGTCACCAATTTCACAATTATCAACAACACTAACAATCACTTCTGATCTTAACTGAACTCACGGAACACAAAAAAAGTCCATGACATATTGCGTTGAAAAATCACGTCCTGGCTTGGGACAGGCGCATGTGTGTGATTGTGTTAGACTGATCAATGGAATCCCAATGCTCCCCTCTTAATGATTGGATCCCCAACAGCAATACATATATAAGCAAAGATTAAAAAACCTACACAGATTGGCTTCCACGCAAAAAGACAACATACATGTACTATCCCAAAAATGAATGACAACTTAAACTTAAGTAGTACAATAGCAGTGTCAATGAAAGCTCGTAGACACAAAGTTTTATAATCTTTATCAGTAATGTTTAATATTTTCATAAAGTCGCCATGATATAGCTGAAATATTGCTGAAAGTGGCGTTAAACACCAAAAATTCAAATTCAAATTTAATGCAAATTCATAATACTAAATCTTCATTAGATTTTGAAATATTAGAATTGTTATACGAAAAAAGTGAGAAAAAAACCCACAAAAAGCGAAAAAAGATAAATAAAACCCATGAAAACCACATTTTCATTAACTACGCACATTTATGTCCATCCCAGTAACATCTTCACAAAATGGATTTTTAAAATGTCGTATTTTACACCCGCGGGGCAATACAGAACATAACGCGTCGTTTCACAGATTTTAACAAAATAATACAATATTTTAAACGATGTTTTACAATAACAAGATGTATCGTATTAACGCCTTGCTTCACCGAGTAGCTTGTATATCATGTAGTCAGTTTAGTATAATTATACAGAAATAGAAAATAAATTCAATTATTTAAGATGAGACAATTTATGGTTGTTCTCTTGATGTGTTTGGTATGTCATCTTTGACTTCAAAGATAATTGGTATATGGTGGGCACATAATTGGAATGTCTAGTTTTTGGTTTTTGATGATGTTTACCCATGACGTGACCTGTTTGAATTGATTACATATACAACAATGTCAACAGAGTAGCCGTGTACATTTAGAGTAAGAGTTGGGGTTCGGTATGGTGTTTAACGCCACTTTCAACAATATTTCAGATACATAATGTATATCTCGTGGCGGTCAGATTTATTAGTGGAGGAAACCGGAGTGCCCGGTGAAAACCACCGACATGCCGCAAATCACTGACAAACTTTATCACATAAAGTTGTGTCCAGTACACGTCGCCATGAGCGGGATTCGAACTCACAACTTTAGTGGTGATAGGCACTGATAGAGATACTAAAGACACTGCAATTATAAATAGAACGACAGTTGGTTTTTTTTTCAAGAAAATGTAATTTTCAAATTGATGTTATTATTTAGTTTTGGTCGAAATCTTTTGATTTTTTATAATACAACTTTGGTATTTTATCCTCATGTTTGTGGGAAACATTCTAAGCATACATGTAAACAGTAAATGTATGGATGACATGTGCCTTTTTTATTTTATTACGAATTTCTTATTTTAAAGTTGACCATTACAACTGACCACCATAGTATATGTGAGTTCGAATCGGGCTCAGGCGAGTTGTAGTCGATACAACATTATGTGATAACTTTCGTCAGTGACTTGCAGCAGGTCGGTGGTTTTCTTCTGGTACTCCGATTTCCTCCACCAATAAAACAGACGGCCATGATATAGTCGAAAGTGGCGTTAAACACTATTACTATAAACCCTACCCATTTGCTACTTGGCATTTAGCGCGAGCTGTATATATATGCGGCAAATAAAAACATGTAGATGTGGAATCTATAATATGAACGTTCAACATTAAAAGGTTTTTCATATTTAATCATTTGGAGAACAGGGGATTCGGTCAATCATGGTTTTTCTTTTTTTTCATGTCATTTGTTTGAAAGTTCCAACTGTATGAATTGTTTGGTTTCCTT
Source organism: Gigantidas platifrons (assembly GCA_002080005.1). Taxonomy (NCBI): domain Eukaryota; kingdom Metazoa; phylum Mollusca; class Bivalvia; order Mytilida; family Modiolidae; genus Gigantidas; species Gigantidas platifrons. The sequence goes on along the minus strand of MJUT01019009.1, from coordinate 500,031 downwards.
AGTGCACGTTTATTTTTTTCACTATACATGTATGCGAATTATCTTTCATTACGTTTGCAAATTACTTCATATTAACAATAATTCTAGAGTTATTTTACAGCAACATCAAACGTAACACAATAAATAGATGGGATAATTACATATAAGTGTTGTACTGTATATGTAATACGTGTTCTCACATGCAATGAAGCATATGTGCAAAACGTCTACTATTATCTGAATATCAAAAGGGATGGGGTTGGGATCCCATTAACCAGTTAAACCCCGCCACATTTATGTGTCTGTCCCCAGTCAGGACATGTATTTCCAACGTCATATGTTCTGGTCTTTTTGTGTTCAACGGTTTCATGCGAGAGGTTCATTTTCTTGATATCAATTGGTGGAATTTTTGATCGTAATTGCTGAAGCAAATTAATAGTATAATTACTGTAATATTTTATAATGAGAGGATGGAATTGTTTTCCGTCACTACTTAATAAAGACGTAAATATCAACAGCATTATTACTACAATATTGTATAATGAGAGAGTCATGCATACAACTAATATTACTACAATATTGTATAATGAGAGAGTCATGCATACAACTAATATTACTACAATATTGTATAATGAGAGAGTCATGCATACAACTAATATTACTACAATATTGTATAATGAGAGAGACAAGCATACAACTAATACTTGCCCGAGGTGCGTTGCTCGCCTTTTCATATCCCATTATCAGATCAAATATAGTTTATTGTTAAGTATTTGTTTATTACCATCATATAACAATTGATATGATATAAAAATAATGGAAAGTCGGACTCCTAATTAATATTTTACATTATCATATAAACTTCATTTATTGCCAATTCATTCATAGCTCCAATAGTTAGCATTTTTTTTTATTTGCTAAGTTGTTGACGGTTATTATTTCCATAATGCTAAATCATGGGAAATTATATTATTTTTTTGTTATTAACACTAACAAAATTAAAGTTGTTACAACCAATAAATGATCAACCCTATTTTACATGTGACTTCGTGCTAATGAGAAATGGGTTGGGACCGAAACATGAACCTACATTTCGGAGTTCATGTATTTTTCATTTATCTTTAACATACGATATTGTGACAATTGCATAATATTGTCACAATTTTGTTATGTAAAAAAAATAAATAAATAAAGAGATGTTATGGCTTATGATGAAAGTTCACCCCTTTTATACACGGTTTATACCAACGATGATGACCAGACTCACAAATACAAGTAGCGTATCCTTTCTTGTGGAAAACGTTAATAGGAGTGTTTGCCGTGATGTCATAGGCTTGAGAATTTACATGTCTGGTTGGCAAGAAATGGAAAATTTCCATTGTCTTTCATTGAAGACTCAACTTTAAATAGTCATTATTTTTTTTGTTCCCGAAAGTATCCGACTAGTGACCACTGTTTCTGCGCAGACATGGTTTATAAGAAATATTTATTTTTTGGAAATTACTGTTCATAAATAATTATTAAAACGAAAGTTGTCTTCCCTCAGTTATAGATAACTTTAGTCTATTGTGACCCTTTGGTCTTCTTGCTCCCAAAACCTTTAAATCTAAATTTCCCATCTTGTGGAATACGAACAAATGCATTGTGGGTAAGTTCATCAACTCATCGAATATACACCCACCTATATCTCTTCCTAGAACGATATAAATAGCATAATTAATATCACCTATATATCATTGGAAATAATGCATGTTGACTGGTCAATATAACTTCGAAATTAGATTTTGTCAGTTTGTATTATTCTGACAGATATTGTAAAGCCTTATCTTCGACAACATTCATGTGTCAATTATCCATAGATTTCTCAAAGACATACATAATAGTGGCAACTGTTCATTTCACCCATAAATAGATTCCTTTATATAAATATGAAGATGACATTTGAATATCCTTCTAGTATTATGTCCATTGTAGTCGTATTCGTATGGAAGATTACAATTACCAGTGCAATCAGTGCCTATCACCACTAACGTTGTGAGTTCGAATCCCGCTCATATAGCAAGGTGTACTCAATACAACATTATGTGATAAAGTTTGTTAGCGACTTGCGACAGGTCGGTGGTTTTCTCCGGGTACTCCGTCTTCCTCCACTATTAAAACTGACTGCCACGATATAACTGAAATATTGTTGAAAGTGGCGTTAAACACCATAAACCTCCACATAAAACAAAGCCTTCTAGTATTTTAATATACATTAATTAGATATTGAGAATAATAACTATGATTAGCCAATAGTAATTTGTCCTTTAGTGTGTATTAATTTTGTCCATCATACATTCTCAATTGTGTGTTTATATCCCAACTTGTGGAGCAGGAACATTACCCCTTCCGGAGCACTTAAGCGCACCCCAGTTTTTTATGGTGTTCATGGTGCTCAATCTCAATCAAAAGTTTGTTGTGTAATGTTTTGTCGATTATTGCTTCTCTTGTTGCCCTTTTTCTTTTGGCCATTGTATTGTCTGTCCTTTTTATACTTATAGGTTAGAATTTCTCCTTTGGTAACCTCGAACTTTTCGTATGCATTGCCATATATGGAATGTTTATACTGAGAGCCATTCCAGTTACGCGAAGTTTATGACCATCATCATGCAAAGGAATATATAATCGTCATGGTTGATCTGATTGTAGGCGTGTTTTCAATATAAAGTTGTGAATACGCATGATCCATTGCTATGACTGAGCGACGGGTGCGATTAAGGAAATATTAAGATGAAAATCATTCTACCTCATCACAATAGCTGTTTGTGCCCAGGCGAGGTGTACTCGATAAACATTATGTGATAAAGTTTGTTAGTGATTAGCGACAGGTCGATTGTTTTGCCCTGGTACTACGGGTTCCACCAGCAATAAAACTGATCGCCACGATATAACTGAAATATTGTTGAAAGTGGCTTTAAACATCATAACCCTACCCCCCATTATCTATTTGTGTTGAAACATATTATGTCAGAGATTTGACTTTGTTTGTTTTATACTGTTTTCTTTATCTATTACGATTGTTGTTTTTATACAGTAGACCTTTGATCTTCGCGGCGGCGGCTCCAAAGTCAAAGATTATCTAGTCCGCAATGCTGCCGTAACATTTTTTTGTCGCAAGATAGTCTCGTAGGATCCTATATAAAATTACTATTGATAATATTAACGATGGATAAAAGTCTGTATTCGGACTAGTGGTTGTCATTTTGGATAATCTCCCTACCATTTTAAATTCAAGAGACTAATTTTGATATCTACGTTTTTATTACCACATTAAATGTAAAGTGGGCTTAACCAATTAATTAGGAAAATAGTAGTTAGTGAACATTCCTTTCAAGCTTGGTTACAATCCGCCGATATGTCTTACAGAAATAGGTAATAGACCAGAATGTCAAGAACAAAAAATACCACACTGTCAGAACAGCTCCAAAATCTAATAAAACATACCACACTGTCAGAACAGCTCCAAACTCTAATAAAACATACCACACTGTCAGAACAGTTCCAAAATCCAATTGAAAAATCGTAGAAAGAGGCAAAATCAATACCACTAACACAAATACATGGAATGGACACAAAAAGCTTGATTATTTTAGATGGCGAAAATAAATATTATTGCTTTTCTGGCTCTGAAAATAATATGCCCGCTTTAAGGTATTAAAAATTGGAAGGACTGATTTATAAAATATAATGATCTGTCGCGAACAGATACTCATGTTCAACATACCCCCGGGATATATGACGGTCGTCCTAGTAACGGTTAGTGTATGGAATTAACAATAGTTCCAGTCAAACGAAGTTATATAAAAATAAATATTTTGGATGTCTCAATATAGGAAATCGCAGTACCGGTATACGCTTAAGGACAAACTAAGTTCATATGTGCCCAGTAGGCGGATACGGGTGGACGTTCGATGACGAGTTATAATGCGGAAAGCCTGACCGTAGATCATAGTGGGTAACGTATTTGGAGAGTGCCATGCGGCCATCACGTTAAATACCTCTTCTAGATTTAAAAAAAGAGTAGAATCATTGTAGCCGCTCCGTCCATGCATACTCAAACCTAGTAGGTTCGTGTTACTCGATCTTTAGTTTTATGTGTATATTTTGTAGATCGTTGTTTGTCCTTTTGTCCTTTTTCTTTTGGCCATTGTGTTATATTGTTCTTCTTCGATTTACGGATTCTGATTACCTCCCTTTGGTATCTTCAAGCTCTTCTTTTCCATACATTTCCAGTGGCAGTATAAATTAAGTGGTTGTCCCATCTTTTCCACATTTTCTGTATAGTTTATAAATAAATCAATATGGTTTTACGGAAGTTATTAACATTAAAATAATGTTTAGTAGACACAACACCAAATTAAAAGTCCATTTAATCCACATAATTGAACTTAAGACGATCGAATACACACTTTAAAAGAATATAATTACTTTTTTCTTTATGGCTAAATTAACATGGGATTACATCTGTTACATGTCTTCAGTACAAGAACTAAACGATTATTGAAAGATCTGTATAAAACCATGAAAGATATAGATTTTGCGGTTGGCGTTATATATCCAGGCGTAGTTTTAATTATATACACATATATATATCATCTAAGTAAAAAGACAGAAAAGTCTGACAATAATTGACTTTTCTGTACAATAATTATTTGCACTGTATCCGATATGAGGACCACCAATTGTTACATTGCCTTGTAACACAATACAAATATAATTGTAACTTAAATGCATTTTTTTCCTTTTGATCTTTTTATGGTTGGTGAATGTAAGTAACAGCTCAGAATATGAAATAATAAGCACAGATACGAGATATTGCTCACTTTAAATCTGGACTTTAATTGTATTACTTCGTGTTCGATTGTTTAAGAAATAAATCATGGAAGCCAGAATATGTTGGGAGTTTTAACATGGATTGGCGGATATTAGTATTTTATCCCGAGCCAGAAGCGAGGGATAACATTTACTAATATCCGCCAATCCATGTTAAAGCTCAAAACACATTCTGGCTTCCATGATTTATTTCGATTCTGCTATGTCTAAGAGTACAAATACGGTAGTATACTTTGATTGGAAGACGGTAATTTATACATACGCTTGCGGAAAATGTCGCACACAATTTATGTAACTCGAATAATACTGCGCCCTCTATCGGCATTATTCAGGTCACAATTTATGCTGCCAATGGAAACGTCAGTTACATTCATCGGCGTATGTGCTAATGAGATAATACGAAGAAATAATTCTGGGTTTTTTTTTACCAAAGGGAAAGAGTGAGGTCATGTTAGAATTAACCGTTTAACTCGGAAAACCGTGGTATAAATATGACCTATAATATAAGATTTGTAAGATACCAAGCATATATTGAAGTGTCTGTACCAGTTCAGAAAAGTGAGTGGTCGTGTACTTGTGTGTTAGGGGTATCGATGTTGACTCTTCCCACGATTTGTCTATTTGATTTCAGAAACGTTCCGACAGTGTGGTATTTTTAATTTTGTCACTCCCTCACTTATATTATACTGTATGTTTATCTAATTATATATTGTATTTGTCTTTTTCAGTATTATGAAAAATTCATCAATTTTTCAAAATGTGACACTCAATGTGAAAGAATCTCCAGCACCACGATATATAGATACGTTACAACAGATTGCACCCGGAATTTTACTCGTCGATAGAATCATCTCTCCAATCTGGTACATAGTTGGATTATTTGGAAACACTCTTTCAGCTGTAATTTGGTTTGGGAAAAGCAACAGGAAGAATTCATCAGCCATTTACCAGGGAATACTAGCTATCGTCAATACATTCTTTTTACTTGCTCATTTTTTGATGGAACTGAACTATGCATGGGGTATACAAATCTACGACAGACCGGTTGCATGCGAAGCATTTAGCGTGTTTTTGATGATTCCGCAGTACTTATCACCAATGTTAGTTTTAGCATTCACAGTGGAAAGGTATATTGCTGTCTGTCATCCGTTTGAAAAGAAGAAATTTTGTACTGTTAGGAGAGCTTTCATAGTGACGTTGTGTATGTTTATAGCTTCGTTATCATTAGCCTCTGTGCAAGCTTATATATGGGATTATGATCCGAAGATAAAACTGTGTGCACACTTAAGTTACGGTGACCACAAGTTTGAAAAAATATGGACCGTGATAACGGAAGTTCTACACTTTTTATTAATACCATTGTGTGTTCTTGTATTCAATATACTAGTAATTATAGAAATACGCAAAATAACTAAACGAGATCCAGTGCGCCGTTATTCTGGGCATGGCGGAAGTCAAACTTCAACAGTAACTCTGTTATCCGTATCATTTTATTTCATATGCACTTTACTTCCGGCTTCTATTGTTTATGCAATGCAATCCTTACTACCCCCGGGTAACAAAATGACGTTGGAGAATATGATGTCTGATCCAAAATGGCAGAAATATTTTCAGTATTTAACAATCAGGAAAGTCGTAGAAGAAATATGTCTTTCAAATCAAGCGTGCTATTTTTTCATATATTATATCACTGGTCGCTTATTTAGGCGACGCGTACATGAAATATTTTGTAAACATCGTTGTTTCCGACGGAAAGAAATTACAAGTGTTTCAAAGGAATACGGTGGTGTAGCCATGTATTCACCGGTTGCATCAAATGATCACAATGCAAATAATCAAGAAGAGACAACTATGTCAAACAACTGTTGATTAGATAAAAACTGTTTATCTTAAATACCTTGTTATGCGAAGACATATAGTTATTATGTAATAGGATATCTATATTATATCATGTGTAAAGAGGTCAAATATGTTGACCTAGTGATAGGGGATGTCCCCCTTTAAAAATAATATACCTACACTGTGTTGGTATACAATATGCATCCACGTAATCTGTTTAGATTAAGAAGACTTATGGATTATTGAAATAATCGGATATTAATCGAAACCATGAGGACTTTACTATTAGCTTCATAATTTCCGTGGACGAGAATTCCTGGGAGATATAATCAATAAGTGTCTTGTTTCTTATTAAGAAGCAAAAATGTGTTTCTTGTCAATACTGTTGATAATAATTATAAATTTAAACCATTATCATGTATAAGGTAAAAAAAAGGTAAAAGGTAAAATATATTTAGGTTTAAAAATTTCAACATCATACACAAGTGTTTAAACATTTCTCGTTAAGTTAAAAATAAAACATAAAACTGCCATTTTTAACTGAAACTTCAATCCACCAATTGTAGCTGCTGAGAACTTTTTCACCAAGGATAGCCCATGAACGCCATTCAGCTTATTTCCAATGGGGTCCTTTATAAGTATCAGCTTAAAGTTCAAGTGGACATTAAAAGATCAACATGAGCGGGTAGAGGGATTACTTAATTTTAAAATAAGTACATTATCTATGAAAAAATATATGTATATATAATTGTCATTATTATGATATGACACGTCTTTCCCGTTCTTCACTGGTATGTATCAGGTGGCACTTCACTTCTTTTTTTAAATCTATGCAAATCATTGATGGATTTGATCGAATCGGGTAGAGAATTCCAATCATGGATTCCATTGTAGTAAAA
>MJUT01019009.1:457786-489719 GCA_002080005.1 Gigantidas platifrons | reverse complement strand
TTGACAAAAATATTTTTCATTCGTGCATGACGAGTTCCATGATCAAAATGAACTTCGACTGTCAAAAATATTTTTATATCAAAGATTAAAACCTTTCCAAAATCACTTTTTTGGAAAGAATTTAGACCAGAAAAGTCAAAATAATGATGTCTACATATTAAATTTGTAGGGGGAATTGACAATTTGTAATAGTTGTTGATATAACCAGCAATAAAAACATAAAATGCGGAGACCAAAAACACACCTCGTCCACCCGTCATGCTGACCTTGACCTCATTATCATTAATTTTACATATCGATAACAGGAAAACCCGGGTTTACTGTCACAAAAAAAATCGAGTGAATTTTTCGTACTCGCACTATGAAATTGTCCAATCAGAACAAAGTATTTAATTGATACAGTGCTCTGATTAACTGTTTTTGGAGCACGAGTGCAAACACATGCTCAATAATGTTATGACGGTAAAGGCTGTACTAGACTTGATGCTGCAGTTGTATAAAGGTTTGGATGGTTTATGGTGTTTAAAGCCACTTTTAACACTATTTCAGTTATATCGTGGCGGTCAGTTTTATTGGTGGAGGAAACTGGAGTACCAGGAGAAAACCACAGACTTGTCGCAAGTCACTGACAAACGTTATCACATAATGTTGTACCGAGTACACCTCGTCATGAGTGGTCTAAGACAATCGTTCCCATACTAATATCATAGATAGATCCACCAACTTCATAGCAACGTATGATCGACTTAAACCTTTCGACTTCGATTTTCTAGACACATAGCAAACTCTCGGACCCTTACCTTTATGGCTGACAAAAGTCTGAATAATACTTAAAACAGAACACAAACAGTATGATTTGATGTTAATCTGATTAGAGAACTGTTTATCTTACACATCTTGTTCACCTCACTGTTGATTAGATAACGTTATCTTTAGCACCTTGTTCAATTATGGGAAGACACATACTTATGACATAATACGATATCTACATGGATATCGTGGCCTTAAATGCCGATGTACGCGTTGAAACGATGTTCGGTTTATCTGTAATCAGATTTGCTTTGAACGGGGTGCTTCATAGTTTGTTTAAGTTATTGTTATTCATTTACGATTACTGGTGTCCAACACTATTTCCATATCAGATGATGTTCGTGTCTTTAACAGTAATATTAAAGGAGAAGGAACTGCTTACTCCCCGGAGCACCTGCATGCATTTACGTTTTTGTGGGGTTCATGTTGCTCAATCTTAAGTTTTCCGTGTAGTGCTTTGTCGACCATTGTTATTCGGTTTGTCCTTTTTCCGTTTGACCATTTTATTTTCTGTCCTTCGATATACGGCTTCTGATTACTCCTTTGGTCTTTGAGGGAGTAGATAGTGCTTATAGTCTTCAATGACTCTCACTAATGACTTGGGACGGCTGAAAACATGACAAATTATAATCCCACCATCAATATATGCATAGTCTTTACATTCTCCAATAATCACCATTCATTAATAGTGGAACAACTGAATGATAATTCGTCATTTCGGAATTGTCCCGTATCGGATCCGATATGTAGACGTTGTTATGGCAACTTTACAATGCTTAACTTTTACGATTTGTTAGTATATTACAAACATAATAGCTTTTAATATTAAACTATGTTCCAAAGTATCAAAGTAGTGTAAACAAAATTGTCTAGTCCAAAAGAATGTAATGGTGCAAACAATTATGTACATTCGAAATGAATTATCAATGAGTACTAAACATTTCTTTCATGTGTTCCACGGGCACTCAGTAGTGAGTATAGGAATTATCGAGGATTTAATAATAGTATTAATAAATGGGTGTTTTCATAATGGACCGGTTATATATCCAATGTTAGTCATAATGGCCAAAGGTAGGTTGTATTGGCACGAGGCAACGCCGAGGGCCAATACAGCCTTCCGAGGGCCATTATGACTTAACCGAGGACATATAACCAGTCAATTATGAAAATACCCATTTCTTAATACTTTTATTAACCAGTCAATTTCAATTTTAGGTAATCTTCATTCTTTTTGAAGAAGGCCATAATGGACCGGTCTATTATGGCTTTTACCTGTCCATCATGGCCTTCTGTCGGTCCATTATGACCATAATGGACCGGTAAAAGCCATAATAGACCAGCAAAGCATTTTGGAGCAAAATAATGTTCTTGTTGTATAAATACAAACCAGTCTGTAGTATTCATAATATAACCTACCGGTTGATAAATACAAAAATGTATAGGCAAACACATAATAATAATAATAAAGTTTTATTTAAAGTAGATATTAATTAATCATATTACAACACAAATCGACTACATACACAATACATACATTCATCCCACAATCATGCCCAAACACACCAATTGGATAAAAATAATGCATGGTAATATTAAAACATAATACATATGGTGACTTAAAAAACAACATAAATGCTTGTTAAGATACCCGGTAAAACCTGAAAATGCATGGCAAAATAAAACATATAAAGCATGGTAAGATAATACAAATCAAAGTAAAAAATGAAGTTTATAAATCAGAGTTATAAACAAGCATACACTAAAAGTAGCAATGATAATACATGCAAAATAAAACAAAATAATAATAAAAGTATATAAGCATAGCAAAATGTTTAGCACTGCACCATATTTCAACTAAAAATAGCAAGAAAAAAATAAAAAAAGCATAAGCTACGAAGCACTATATGTATGTACTGCACTGGAATGAACTGTTCATTGGATTAAATTTTTAAACTGCCACAAAGATGTTTCCCTTCTACAGTTATTAGGCAGCTCATTCCAGATTTGTGCAGCATTATAACGAAAGGATTTCAGGCATAAAGACATAGCAAGGAGTGTTTACCAATTCAACATTGCATGAACGACATACTCACAACGTTTATGTGTAATGAGACAAAGAGATAAACAAACAAGAGAAAAATTGCCATAATTCACATCGTTATTTTAATAAGTTTTTCGTTTCGCATTCACATGCTTAATACTCCTCCATTCGTATTAAATAACAAATCACAAAAATAAATAATAAAATAACAAAAACACCTGAAAAATCGTAAAGAGGTTAAATCATAAATTGTCCTTAGGTGGGCAATCTCCCTCGCAAAGACAATTTTTGATAAGTTAAACAATAACGAGATTTTATAGTAATTGTATATTTTATAAATGGAAACTTGGTATTTTAGACAAACAAAACATGACACAGAGACAACATATCCTCATTATATAGTCATAGTATCGTGTTTGTCTTTGAATATAAGGTTCACGAACTGTAACTATCTTAAATAGAAAAATATGTTTACAATTTAGAGTAAATTTAGATTTATCTTACGTATTAATATACGATTTTGAACTTATCTTGGAAGTAGAGAAATGGACGACACTGACACGGACTTGGTTAATTAAAAACATGAGAGCAATTTGTGTCACATACAGTGAAACTTTGTCTAACCCGAAACCTGAATAAACCAGAATCCTGTATAAATCTTTGTTAATTTAACCTGTAACACAAAAGTCAGTCCCAAGGAGGTTCGGTTAACAAAGATTTCCTACATTGGGACTTCATTTATAGTTCGGATTATACAGAATTCCGGTTTAATCAGGGCCCGGATGGCTCAATGAGTTAGGTAGTTGGATCACCTAACAACTCGTACAATTCTATCACTAATACGACGTGGGTTCGCGCCCGGCTTTGTAAATTACAAAAAATGGTGCACTCGACTCGCAGCCGCAAGTGATAAAGCCTACCAGTTATTTGCCCATGGTCGGTGATTCTCTCCGGCTTCTTCCATCACTAAAACTGGTCGCCATGATATAGCTGAAATATTGCTGAAAGTGGCGTTGAACACCAGAAACCAATTGGTTTAATCAGCTTTCGGTCTAGACAGATGTCACTGTATTACCCTAATTAAAACTTTGGTATATACTGAAATGATTTATTACATATAATTACGATTGAATTCTACACTCCCTAAATAATATAAGTCATTAAAATAGGGAACCGTAGCTAATTTTGGCTATCTTGTTCCCAAAACGTTTAAATTATGTGGCTTCCCACTATTGTGACTATGATCGAACCTGAAGAAGGTTACTAGTAAACCAGAAACGCATTGTACTCGCTAAATTAGATATCTACGTTTTTATTGAGAGGGTCCGTCGTGATCGTGATCGTATGGTAGTTGGATTTACAACTACCTATGCAATCAGTGCCTATCACCACTCATCAACGTTGTGAATTTGAACCCCACTCAGGCGAGGTGTGTACTCTATACAACATTATGTGATAAAGTTTGTCAGTGACTTGCTGCAGGCTGGTGGTTTTCTCCGGTTTCCTCCACCAATAAAACTGGCCGCCACTATATCACTGAAATATTATTGAAAGTGGCGTTAAACACCATAAACTAACTATCAAAAAAAGGACAAAACCAAAAGGGACAAACAATTGCCGATAAAACACTACACAGAAAGCTAACAACAGAGCAGACATGCACTCCACTAAAAATAGAAGAGAATTCAGTTGATGGGGTACGGCAAGCAAGTCTTACTCCACTAAAATATGTCTCAGGAAGGTCAAAGCATCTAATTTTACCCTCACAAACAAACATAAATAGTCATGATTTCTTGTTGATTCAGATTTATGTATGGTATTGTATATGACAGAATTATTATAAAATTCAGGACTTCAAACTTTCAGCACAGGAAACACCAGAAAGAAGAACACAGTAAATCAAGACCAATTAACAAGTTAATAATTATTTACGTTTCGGTGAACAGGGAGAAATTTGGATAATATACATGTAGAGTACCTAAAACTTGTAATTAATATGAAAACTAAGATTCTCCCTCATGCATATGTGACCGTAGTCAGATTTTGGCTAACCTCTTTTTGCCTTTTGGTTTTCTTACTAGCAAAGATTTATTATTTGGGTTTCAAGTATTTTGGCTTTGAGTGTACCCGATGAAAAGTTATTCCAGTGACATGCGCACTAAGTTTGATATCTACGTTTTTATTAAGGTTGTAAATGTTGTTTCACATAATAACACCGACTTCAAAGATGAACGTGAGAAAAAAGAAATAATAAATTATACATGTAAATACATTTAAGCTTAGAAGATGTTTTTTTTTCTTATTGTTGTCTTCCCTATGAGTTCATATGTCATGGTAACATCAATTATTTTACTATTAGAAACACGTAGATTTTACAATCAAATTGTAATCGTGAATTAGAGATTGACATTAAGACACTTCCCAAGTCTGTCAATGTTCTAATCATGCGTCTGATTTGTAGTTAATATGAAGATTCAATAGAAGATAGACATCATTCGTGCTATTTTATAGCGTAGTGTGATCATGAGCTATTTTCAAAATTTGTTGTAAATTGTCAGTTGATGCTATCCGCAGAGATTGATGATCTAACTCCAAAGTTTCTTTTTTATGAACAATACAACGAATTATATGTCTTATAATTTATAATCAATATATTAGATAACAGGATATTTATTAGCCGTCGTGACAGTGATCGTATGGTAGTTGGATTTATAACTACCTATGCAATCAGTGCCTATCACCACTGATGTTGTGAGTACGAATCCCGCTCAGGACGAGGTGTACAACATTATGTGATAAAGTTTGTCAGTGACTTGCAATTGCGACAGGTAGGTGGTTTTCTCCGGTTTCCTCCACCAATAAAACGGACAGCCACGATAAAACTGAAATATTGTTGAAAGTGGCGTTAAACACCATAAAACCAAACCATCGATATATTAGATAACAGAATATTTATTTCCAAGATTGTTATTTATTTTCCGTCATAAGGATTGCTGCTAATCCACCGACCCAAGTATATGGTTGGCCACTTATAACATGTATAATGTATACCAAAAGATGTTTTGTTTTATATATTTGATCTACAATTTGTATGTCAGTAGGGATTTACAACATACTTTTAACTCGTTATGGAAATTACATTGTAATCACAAGCAAATGTCAAATTCGTAGGTTGTCTCCCTCGATAGTATTCAAATATGCTGTCAACGGATTACTACAAATAGAATTATAGGACGCAACTGTCTAAACCGATTGTCTGGAAAGCGTTCTCCGAAATCATTTAAGAACATGTTACAGAAATATAATTACATAGCGATGACATAACATTATACTCCTGTCAATTACTACTTATCCTTTGTCTGTGAAATTTGTTCTTCACGTTTTTTGCATTGATCTACATTTTCATAGGTCTGTACGCGCCGCACGATAAAGCTGGAATACGGCTATAATTTGCGTTAAACACCAATCAATCAATCAATCAACATAGAATACCGACTTAATAGTTGTTTTCACTCGTTTGCTTTTATTACCAATAAACAGACAGCATAAATCGGTCGTGTAATGGTGAGCGTGCTCCGGTCGCGCAATGGTTAGGGTGCTCCGGTCATGTAATGGTAAGCGTGCTCCGGTAGTATAATGGTGGACGTGCTCCGGTCGTGTAATGGTGAGCGTGCTCCGGTCGTGTAATGGTTAGCGTGCTCCAGTGGTGTAATGCTAAGTGTGCTCCGGTCGTGTAATGGTGCGCGTGCTCTGGTCGTGTAATGGTCAGCGTGCTCTGGTCGTGTAATGGTTAGCGTGTTCCGGTCGCGTTATGGTTAGGGTGCTCCGGTCATGCAATGACAAGCGTGCTCCGGTCGTGTAATGGTTAGCGTGCTCCGGTCGTGTAATGGTTAGCGTGCTCCGGTCGTGTAATGGTTAGCGTGCTCCGATCGTGTAATGGTTAGCGTGCTCCGGTCGTGTAATGGTTAGCGTGCTGCTCCGGTCGTGTAATGGTTAGCGTGCTGCTCCGGTCGTGTAATGGTTAGCGTGCTCCTGTCAGGTCAAATCGAAGACTATAATATTGATATTTGCTTCTTCTACGCAACAATACGAAGTAAAAACAAAAACTGATTGGCTCGGAATCAGGATATTCGTGCGAGTGGAGCGACGTGTCTACCACTTATTGTGGTTTCAGTGAACTAAAACTATTACAAAGCTTGTTGGTCTAGTACAAACCAGACATCTCTGCGATGATACCATCGGGAACTAATTGTCCAGCAACAGAGGTATCGATCCAGTGATAATATCAAAAATGTAAATATATAATGTAACGTTAGTACCCACGACGTCTTTCTGGTATAACGTTCATCAGGTACGCACATAGGCAAAGTATTGGAAAGTCATACAATTTACAAATCTTATAGGAACAAGAAAAGGAAAGGAACCTGTTATAATGAATGTAGTATACATCTTATATTCTAAATATATGTAATATTTTGACACATTGATTATATGTTGTTTACCAAAACAAGTAGACTATTTAACAAATAGTTCACGGCACTTCGGGCCATATGGCAGTTTATGGACCGGTCTGTCACCCACACAATACAACGTTATATGGACCTGCAGTGGACTGCCTCGTTTTCGAGTCTTTATTTCAGGAGATAATTGGGCTTGTTTTTGGACGCGAAATATAACAAATAGTTCACGGCACTTCGGGCCATATGGCAGTTTATGGACCGGTCTGTCACCCACAAAATACTAGATGGACCTCAGCTTCGCTTCGATCCATATCATATTTTGTGGGTGACATTCCGGTCCATAAACTGCCATATGGCCCTCAGTGCCGTGAACTATTTGTTAAATATTGAGCATCAGTTCAATTGCTTCTCAGTCTAAACTTACTCCAGAGTAGACATGAATTGCTAATAATATGCAAATTTACCAAATATTGATAAGTTCAATGTAAAATCTGTATACCATAACAAGACATACAAAATGAAAAAAAATAAAATAAAATGGCACACAATCGGTATACAGGACCAATACTAGAAAAAGAGTAGAAATAGGCAAAATCGATACACATAGCACACATATATATATATGTGACTGTGTACCTTCCGGGAGTGGTACCGGTACTTCAATAAAAAGTGGCTGGGTTAAATTTGTCAAATATTAAAATTGAATAATCGATGTTTTCGTGTACTATACGTGTCGTAAAATTCATGTAATGAAGTATATCTCAAATATTTGTAGCTAGACCCATGAATTATAATATATTTTTAAAGCCATTTTCATTTCAATCTTTCTGATCATTCATTATTCTGATAGACATAATGTCATATTCATATTGACAAACAATCTTAAATTAAAATATATATCTTGTATTTTCTTAATGGCGTTTTTAAGCTTCGCGTAGGTACGTACACAACATATTTTTTCAAGACAAGGAGCTGTTTATCATATATATGTTCTTATGTTAAAAGTTCCGAAATGTTGGTCCGTAGTGTACCTACAATTTGACAGGTAAATACTCAAACATTTATGTATGATGCACATGGCTAATTAAAGGATTATCAAACTGATATATCATGAAGATTAAACATATTATGTTTAGCCCATACTTTCTTTGTCTTGTGTTATTGAATATTTTCCATATACCACATATGTTGTAATTGAAGGAAATGCTTTTGAGCTGATATTCATTCAAACTAATCTGGCTTAGAGTGTCTAAATTAGTAATAATTGGTAATCATGACACTCGACAAAGAAAGTATGGGCTAAATTGATTGTACAATACCTGGTCATTAGTATATGAAAAAGAATGCATCTCGGCTTCGCCTCGAGGTAAAGTGCAAGATTAGAAATTAACATTATTTACAGCAACACTGTTCACCCAATGATATGTGAGGGTTAGCATTTTAGTCACATGTAACACATAAACAATTACATGATCTCATTATTTCACTAAGAGTGAAGGTTGCATCCCATAAAACTAGTTTAGCACCGCCACCTTGTTCTTGATTAAATATAACCGTAATGAAAGCGAGAGATTTGGCACCGTAAAATCTGATTCAATCCACCATTTTTTTGGAAATGCCTGTACCAAGTCAGGGTCATTACGGTTTTTTCCCAGTTTCCGGTTGTTGACTGATATTGTCTGTTTGTGAACTGATGAGTTTTGCCTTTCCCTTTGGAAGATTGTTCGGAGTTCGGTAATTTTGTTATTACCCTTATTTTCTTATACAGTCAAACCTGCTTTAGCGACCACCTCTATTAAGCAATACCTTGCATTATGTAATCTTAATATTAATTTCCTATCACAGTGCATTTCATGTTAATTAAACCTGTATAAAGTGACCACATAAGACATATTCAACTGTACAAAGCCAGCAAAGTGAGAGATCACGCGTGTTAGGGGGAATTGAGCAGTCATGAACATATGTAGAGGTATCGATTTTGGCATCTTTTTTTTCAACGATTTTTTAAATTACAATTTAGAATTGGTTTTAATGGCATGGTATTTCTTGTTTTTCATTCTATATTTACCCATACAGTCTCGTTGTTTTAACAGTAGGTTGCATTGCAAACAAAAATGATAGTTCAGCAACAATAGGGTAATGTCATATTTATCATAGCTAAGTAGCGAATGTAAATAATTTATGTTTTTATCAGTCTCTGATTATGACTAATGACAATATTATATTGGTTTTTCCCCCAAATGTAAAGGAAACAAATAATCTTGCACTGTAAATTTAGATTAGACGCTAGCGGCATAACCGACATGACAAAAAATGTGGAATAATTTACATTGTAGTCAAATAAGAAACTAATAATAGAAATGATTGTAGTTGTTATTTATTTTGTGCAAAATATTATCCATCAGAAATAGTCGATAATGTTGTATAGAAAAACCATTATCAGGTACGCTCATATAACTCGGAATCAGGGTAATGTGTCCGAGTGGGGCGACATATCTACCCGCGGACTGTTGTGTCAATGATCTAGCACTATCAAAACCCAACTAAGAGTGTTGGTGTAGTACAAAGCGGACTTCATCATCATATCATTGAAACTTAACTTGTTCTCGCCATGATATGGCTGAAAAATTGCTGAGTTAAATTGTGTAGTTATGCAACCTCTACCTTGATTATCAGCATCCTAATATATATTTGGGTTTAGGCTATGGTGTTTAACGCCACTTTCAACAATATTTCAGTTATATCGTGGAGGTCAATTTTATTGGTGGAGGAAACCGGAGTACCAGGATAAAACCACACACATCTAACAAGTCACTGACAAACTTTATCAGGTAATGTTGTATCGAGTACACCTCGCCATGAACGGGGTGCAAACTCACAACTTAATGGTGATAGGCACTGATTGCACATGTAATTGTAAATCCAACTACCAAGCGATCACGACCACGACGGTCCCTTCCTAATATTAATAACAGAATTACTACTACTAATAACACATTCTTTGTTCTTAGGAAAATAACCCTCTACATTTATCAGTTTGTTCTGTTTATTTGGACACGCACATTTTCCTAAATTACACTCTATTGGCAATTTGATTAGTAACATTTCCCACACCAAACATAACGCTATTGTTTACAACTTCACTGGTTGATTTAACCGTCATTAACGTCGACCAAAGTTAAAGAAGCCGAGATTATACCTATCACTTCATTTGGAAGTAAATTTCCTTTGATTTTAGTAACAACAACTATATAATTTTTAGCTCGTAAAAATTACGTGGAATGAAATACCACACTGTCCGAGCAATAGCAACACCCAACAGAAACAGAGTTAAAATCGATACCCATAACAAATATATTCATGACCGCAGATATTCATGGCTTGGCACAGGCTCTTCAATAAATTTTGGATATAAATTTTAAACAATATAACATTTCACAATTAACTTGTGGCAACAATACTAACAGGTACATATACCTTATATAAAGTCGGTGTCATTATCAACAGCAGTCATACATTTCTTGTCAAATTTAGGCTTTTTGCAACATTTGCTTTTTAACATCTGTAGTTAATTAATTGTTCATGGATAATATTTGTCTACACCTGGGTCACATAATGCATTACAGTTCAAAGTTCCTACCATAATTTGAACATAATTCCACTAAACTATGTACACACGGTAGCATGTTAATGTCACTGTTATTGAAGCTTTCTAAACAACATATTCAGTTCTTTCACGACCAGATTTATATCTAGTTTTCTTTGTTTCGATGAACAAACTGCTTTCTTATGGTAATATTTGTCACAATTGTAACATCGTACATAACCCCACACGTCTTTTCCCTTTTCTGAAAATCATTCTTTTGTGGAATGTGTAAGTTTGTCACATATATGGCATGCCATTTTTAGTTTTGTCCAGACATTGCAAACACATACGATTTTGCTATCTGCATTATACCCAGGGTTTTATTTAACTGATCCATTGATGTTTCGTAAATGATTGCAGTTCCGTTGGCATAAAGTTAGCACCCACACTACTGGTTGTTGTTGTTAGTGCTTCATGACGTGTGGTAGTCCAACACAACGCGTTTTTTCCTTGAATGTTTATGGATCCCTTTGTACAACTGTCAGGCAAACCTCGAACAAAAGCAGACATTGTTTCATTTTCACTTTTTCCAATGCACACCGCCAAACATTGACTGCTAAGAAATCTAGGTCATCACAAACTTATATGGTTTTGTTCCATAAAGTCGGCTCGATTATTCATACTGGTTGCTTTGACTGGCAATGTATGATAAAACCCTCGATATAATGGTTGATCGCGTTCACCAGATTTAGAAAGTCAAATCAGAACAAGTCAACATCTGTAATAATGTCACAGCTAAATCTTTAACATTGTCATCCGACCTGGTCATTGTGTTCTATCTGGTGTTATACCCATATGACATACATTTGTATATACCGTATTCTCTACACCAGGTGTAGTGTCGTTTTTTGTGTGTATTGTATATGATACGCAAGACGGGAACAAGCTCAAGCCTATTTGTGTGAAGATGCCAAGGGGGGAAATCAGAAGAAGTAAATCAAAGAAATACAGACAACACAATGGCCAAACAACGATCTATAAAACATTACATAGAAAACTAAACGAACCCCACTAAAAACCGCATGTGAACGTGCTCCGGAAGAGTGAGCAATTCCTGCTCCACATGTTGCATACGTCGTTTAACTCTTGTGGTGACAATGCACGAATGAGGAAAGGACCGGATAGTGATCAAGTCTTATCGTTTGCGGTCAGTTTTATTAGTGGAGGAAACCTTACTTCCCGGAGAAAGCTACCGATCGGTCACTGACAAACTTTATCACATCATGTTGTATAGAATACACCTCGCCTGCGCGGGGTTCGAATTCACAACTTCAGTGGTGATAGGCACTGATTGCATAGGTATTTGTAAATGCAACTACTATGCGATCATGACCACGACGGACCCCGTTACCAGAAGCCGTAAATTGATGACAATGCAATAGCAATGCTAAGAGGAAAAGGACACAATACTACATAGGGTAACACAATATACATCATTTCAAAGATATCATAAACTGAGAAATACAATGCTTAAACGAGCATCTAGAAGAGCAACACACAATTCTAGTCATATTTTGTCTCTGAAAATTTACTGAGCACATATGAGTAATCACTAAAATCTAGCAAATATATCTCCTATTTCAGTTTATATTACTTACATGTATAACTTAAGTGAAAAGAACAAAATAATACAATATACAATACAATATATGGCACTGATTATTGACGTTAGTGTATAACGCTACTTTGACCGACATTTTAGTTATATCATCGTGGTCAGTTTTAATGGTAATATAAACCGAAATACAAAAAAAAAAAAAAAAAATGCATACTATATCAACATTACTGAATTTTGAGTTTTTAAATAAAAAAAGTTTGAAGATTCCACTTGGGTCATCAGTAGCCACAAAGAGAAGAAGGACAATCAATACAATGGTCAAGAGAAAAAAAGAAAAGACAAATAACAATAGTCAACAAAACACTACATAGTAACAAAAAAGATTGACCAACACAGACCCTACATAAAATCCGGAGTTGAACTGAGGTGCATTGAAGGGTGCACCTTTCAAGTTACACTAGTGTCACCCGTTGGTTTATAATTTGTGGCAGTACTGATGTCTTAGTTTAATGTTTTCAACACTAACATCCATTTTCAGGCACCCCAATCAGGCGGAATCCACCAGTCTTTCTGACGGTGGTAGCATTTTCGTGTTTCTGCTATAGTAAATTGGAACATATGTCCCATTTTACATGACCTGTACTCTGCAATGATGTTCTTAATTAAAATACATTGCACGAAGCAGACAAGCATTGGTCTCTCTAATCACTTGATCCCACTAATGTCATTTTAATAGCGAGAGTTCGTGTCGCTTCAATCTTTTGAATTTGCTTTATTAGTATTGTTGTGTCTACTGAGATTTTGACCTACTGTCCACTACCTTAGGACTGCAGACTATATTGTATTATGAAGTTACCCTTTTTCGCCCCAATCCTTTGAATTTGCTTTATTAGTATTGTTGTGTCTATTGGGATTTTGACCTACTGCCCCCTACCTTAGGACTGCAGACTATATTGTATTATGAAGTTACCTTATTTCACTCCAATCTTTTGAATTTCTTTTATTATTGTTGTGTCTATAGGGATTTTGACATACTACTCCCATCTTAAGACTGCAGGCTATATTGAACTATGAAGTAACCATATTTCGGTGTAGATAGAGATATTGTCATTCATTGTCAATTGATATGATATTGATTCTTTTAAATCTCTAGAACATTATTTCTTCCCTGTAGACAATGAAATCCACAAATTATAACAGAAAACAGACAATCAATTTAGCAATTAATATTGATCTTAAATAAACCAGGTTTTGTCTAGAGGATTAAGAAGATGCCTTGTAGAATATATTTTATTGCTCGGTAATAAAATGAAAGCAAATACTACCACACCGTCGTGGTTTCATTTAACTTTGATTCTATAAGTATTGTATTTTGCATTTTGTGCACACCGTAGTCTTTAGTATAACCTTTTTATATTTCACAGATCGTCCATTTTGCTTGACATCCGTAATAAATATAATTTGATATTAAAAATAACAAATATTGCACCCGATTACAACTTAAATTCACCTTTTGCTGAAGAATCAGAGCATTATTTAATGGATAGCTGTTTAACTATAACTGAGAAGTGTTTAGATAGCAATAATAAACGTAGAAACATAATTTAGTGCACACAACGATATTCTGGAATAACCTTCTGGCCATACTGTTAATGTTCAGTGGATGTGGGGTGTCGCGTTCTGCTATTGCATTTTTCAAATGTCGTGCTATTGTTTTGATTTTTCCACACAACAATAATGTGAATATCGTCCTAACACAACGTGTTTTATATATGGTTGAGAGTTGCTTTTCCACCTACATGTATCTAGGCTACGGTTGTAGTGTGAGTACGTTTCTGAAAGTTTCGGTTGTGTTTTGCTTGACTCTAATTCACGTTTCCTCTTCTGTTCTTTCATTTTCTATTCCTTTACTTACTCGAAATTATTTTCTGATTTGACATCAGGTCTCTGTAAGTAAGACAGGAAATAGATGTAAATGAACATGAGAGACTATCTAACATTACATACACTTAGACACAAAATCAAGTAAAGGAATAGTGCTTTTATTGTGTTCTTCGTAAATCATTTTATTGTCAATTATTTTTTTCCATTAATATTACATTTAACTTGTCGATAATCTCGATTTTCTTGAATATTCCAACCAAATGCATCCAAGGAATAAATAAATATTAAAAAAGCCAAAATTGACACTGACAGACATAAATATCGTCATGAAGAGTTAGACATTTCTATACCCTATAGGACCAAATCGACACAAGAGACATGATTGCCAAAAATAAACAAAACAAAACAAACAACTTTAGACCTCTCGTGCGTGATCTTTGTATAGTTTAAGACTTTTATAGTAATGGATTGTATATAGTTTACAAATTAAAATCATAATGAAATATAAATAAAGGACGTCATCATAAAGATGTGTCAAATATGATGTTTTAAACTGAATAAATGTCACAAGATATCCATTCAAATCTTATAATTAGCTATAATAAATGTTATGTTGATATAATATATGCCATTCGTCCCGATTGTAAGTACATGTAAACAAAGAGTACATATAAATTAAGACTGTGTGATCGTACCACATGATACTGTATTCATCAATGATTGTTGACTAATATTACAATCATGAATAATCTAACGTAAACTGATTCATTATTTATTTAAGCAAATTAAATTTGGCATATCATGCTAAATTGTGATACATGTATCATGCGAATTCATTGTAGAAATTAATTTGTAAATGTATCTTTGTAAATTTCTAAATAACAACAAACAGTCGGCAGTTATATTTTTCAGAACAATTAGTTTTGTTCGAAATATTATCAGTTTGTGCTACATGTATATCATGTGAATAAAGAGTTATTTGCATTAGTTTTATTAAACTTTATTTGATAAACAATTGCATCATATATTTATATCATGCCATTTGTAAGAACTAGTCCTTCTTAGCATTACGCAATGTGTGATGTATGGTTCCAAACTCTATAAACTATGATTTAACATGAATCAATTATACCAAAAGGGAAAGACTAAATTTCATACGAGAAGAAATTTATTTAAAATGTACCATATTATTCTCATAAAGAGGAGAAAGTAATTGCACAATTTTTCAATGAAATGCACTATGGCATCAATTGTAAAATGATGGTCAAATTGTCACTTTGAATCATTAAAATGAAAAAAAAAAAATAATAACATTTGCAGATGGAAATTCAGGTTCTGATATTTTATGGTACATTTTTTATTATAACAGGTATGACCCCTATCAAGAAACCGTATCAGTGGTGCAATGGTTAGAGTGCTCGCCTCGAGTGCTGTAGATCGTAGGTTCGATTCCCGATCGAGTCAAACCAAATACTATAAAATTAGTATGTGTTGCTTCTCCGCTAAGCACAAAACATTAAGAAGAAAGAGCAAAGACTTGTTGGCTCGGAATCATGATAATGTGTCCGAGTGAAGCGACATGTCTATTCGTGGACTGTTGTTCCAGTGGGCTATGAAAATCCAACTAATCTTGTTGGTCTAGTACAATGTAGACCTCATCATCCTCTCATTGAAAATTAACTTGTTCTCGCCATGATATAGCTGTAAAATTGCTGAGTTGGCGTTAAACAACAATCACCCACTCATCACTATCAAGAATATACCTCTCTAGACGCATGCTTAGGGTACATTTGTTATATTAGGCTTGCATAAAATCTGGATATTGACCTGAAATCAATGAAATGAATAAACAGGGTTAGGGTTTATGGTGCTTAACGCCACTTTTAACAATATTTCCTTTGTATCGTGGCGTTCAGTTTTATTGGCGGCGGAAACCGGAGGACCCGGAGAAAACAACTTGGCGCAAGTGACTGACAAACCTTGTTTTTACATAATTTGGTATCGAGTACACCTCACCTGGGTGGGATTCGAACTCACAACGTTAGTAGTGATAGCCACTGATTGAATAGGTAGTTATAAATCCAACTACCATACAATCATGGCCACGACTGTCTCAATAAGTAAACAAGAGGAAGTCGGGAAAAAAGGAAACTAAGAGGAAACACATACTAAATAGAGAGAAAAGGTTAAAGCAATATTCAAAATTCTGATGGACAAAATAATTTAAAAAAAAGAACAAAAACAACAATATAACACACCTGTAAGCTAAAAGGTAGAAACTACAGACACAGAAACATTAGTGATACTATATTTAATATTTCAAAATACAATAAACTTTATACTCTTATAACCTCAAACCACAGTTTGTAATTAAATTGGTTGACACATCATTTTAACCATATACATGCAAAAATACGGACGAAAACGCATAAAACAATCACTTGTCATTTACTAAATGAATCTATGGTTGTGTAAAATTTAATTACCAATAGTGTTTCGACTGCTATCCGCGGCGTCTTAAGGTACGTGAAATTTAGCTAACTTAGAATTAACGTCGTATGCCACACATTGTCAATTTACAGGCTTAGTTTGATTATTTAAATGAAATATAGGTTTTGTAATTGATTACATTTATACATTTCGACATTTGCTGTTGTACCTAGTTGCCTTATTAACTTGATGATTGGTACAGTTGAAAAAACAAATGCCATGCACAAATATTTTAAAATTCATTCCGTGCCAACCCCGTGCAACAAGTGATTGTCTTTGGCATTGTAATATTGGTTACAGAAGAAAATGCTTCATTTATAGACAGTGAATTTACAGCCTGACCTAATTTTTCTATCGCCGAGATCGTCTTGTCTTAATTTGTGAACTAAAAACAGGGATGAACTCAAGTAGTCCGGAAGGGCGAGCGGTCCCTCTTTACTAATGGCACCCGTTGTGTTACTGCTTAATAATAACATCATCATGTTGGACACCAGTATACGTAAAGAGTTGCAAATAACATAAACAACACAGGAGCATCCAGTTGTATTTCAGACATCACAAACAACCGTGTTGTTAACTAAAATATTTGTATGGCAAAGTAAATGCACAATAGACTATCAGGTCGTTGTTCTTCATTTAATATAAAGAAGTTATGTGTCCTATACGTCAACGTGCTCCGTGTGGGCTTAACAATAGGAACAATGAATCCTAACAAGTATATACTGATTTCCATATAATATATTATTGTTTTGTTGGTCAAAATACTATCTATTTATTATAAAACTAAGGTCAACTACCCTCAGGCATTGGTACGTGTAACCGTAGCCTATTTGCACTGTATTGTTTAGTACTATTAATTTACATTCTCCCATGGACACGTAAATTATAATGGTTTCCATTATATTGACTAGGAGCGTGCCTGATGACGTTTATTTCAGAAACGCGTCATGCGCACTAATTTAGATATCTACGGTTTTATTACTATCCCTTTAAAAAAATATATATATTTTTCACTATCAATCGAATCCGTTTTGTAATTGTTAGCGTGTTCTTAACGAGTTCGTTAGATTTTGAATTCTAGTCCCGATTTGTTGTGTATTATAAAATTGGTTGATTGATTGATTCATTGTTGGTGCTTAACGCCACTTTCAACAATATTTCAGCTATATCATGGCGACCAGTTTTAGTGGTGGAGGAAGCCGGAGTACCCGGAGAGAACCACCGACCATGGGCAAGCAACTGGTAAACTGTATCACTTGCGGCTGCGAGTCGAGTGCACCCTTTTTGTAATTTACAAAGCCGGGCGCGAACCCACGCCGTATTGGTGATATGCTTGTATTAGTTGTTAGATCCAGTGACCTAACTCATTGAGCCACCCGGGCCCCTATAATATTGGTATTTGCTGCTTCGCAACTATGCAAGCAGCATTAAGGAGCAAGACAACATGACTGGTTTGCTGTTCGGAATCAGGATAATGTATCCGAGTGGAGCTATATGTCAATCAGTGGCCTGTTGTTTCAGTAAGATTGTACTATAAACAATGAAATTCTGCGTGTAGGTCTAGTACAAAGCGGACTTCATCAACTGCATCGTATCGAAATGTAACGTGTTCTCTTCATTATATAGCTGATACATTTCTCAATAAAACTGACCACCACGATATAACTGAAATATTGTTGAAAATGGCACTAACCACCATTAAACAAACAAATAAACAAATCACTCTCACTATGGTACTATACATGGTTTGATCAAATTAAGTTATCAGAACTAATTTCGATGATACACGTTTGTGAATATATATATAACGTTTGTAAGACGCTATAATTTTGCATTCGTGACAACTTTGTTTCAATCAGACAATACAGCTATATTTACATTTCTCAATGACATGTAATACATGTTTCTATTGTTACACAAAACAGACACTATTAAATTCAAATGAATCAACATTTTTAATAAAAATATTATTCTCCCAGACAAAACCAAAGGTCATGTATATTAAATAAGCACATTATTCATTGGAGGTTTAAAACAAATAGTCATCTTAAATTTATGTTTAACCTTTACTCTTACATGTAACGTCATATTTATTTCACACACTGGTAACCAACCAAAATCAAAAGTACATGTAATACATGTAATAGACCTTTGTACATATACATATATATACATATATATATAAATATATTTTAAGATTCACTTGTTTTACTTTGTCTGTCTGGGTTGTGACGTTTTTGTTTGTTTTTCTTTTGCATGTTTCCCTCTTAATTTTTATTTTATCATTAGCTTGTCATTACTTACAAATATCGAAGCTGTTCACACAATTGCCCCTTTCCTAGAGAACCAAAAGCGGTGTAGACTTTGTCGGTGTAAAGGAGATCGTTTACATGTATTACTGTTTTATTGTTTAAATTATTACTAAAGAGTGCATGTACCATTAACAGTACTATTGAACTGCAGAATGATAAACAGTTATGATTCTGGGTAGAAAATAAAAGAACTGGAAATGAATGAAAATAACTGAAGCCATCTACACCCCATGTCCTGCAATTTTCTTTTTCACAGCAAAAATAGCTGAAATCAGTTAAATAACTGGAAAAAAATCATCTCTGGATAAAGAACGGGTTAGATTTATAACACTTGTCTTGTACCTCATGTTTGAAAATCTTACTAAGTACTCGCGACACTTTTCTGGAATTGCCTTCATCAGGTACACTCAGAGTCAAAAAGAAGGTACATGTAACCCAAATAATTTAAAAGTTCTTGAGAGTAAGTAAATCAAAGATACTAAAAAGAATAGCCGCAATTGGCACATGTTACCTACACCTGATGGACATGAACTTATTTTTAACAATTATTACAAGATTTAGACAAAAATATATCTAATAAACCACAGGGTGGATCGGGCAATACCGTCTAGGGTCTAGTAGTCCACTATAAGATGTATGGACCCAGTAATAGTAATATAAACGTAAAGAAGACCCCCCAAAGCTAGCAAAAACATGTATAGAGGCTGAGTGTAGGTGTAAATGTTGTAATTCAAACGTACATATCAAATTATAATATATTCACGTGGGTCATTTCCAAATTATTTCAAAATAACCATTAACATCAAGGCATTGAATTGTCAAAGGTGAGAGAAAGTGACAACCGGATATCATGTTCTATTTCTTATTATTTACCTCATGTATATAAATACCACGAATGGAATAATTATGATTTAATAACGTGTCATATTTAAATTATTTGTAATTGTTTTATGAATGACCAAACCTAATATAGATGACGTAGTGACATTCGTAAACAAATTTTAATTTATAGACAATGTATTTACTTGAACTCGTAGTAATAAATATGCTTGAACAGTAATAATATAATTCAATCTAACGGGAACAATTATAATTAGAAGGTGAGAAAACACAAGCTATTCTCCGATTATTGTAATAGTTTAATAGTGTTTTTTATATGGATATACGATTATTTGTATTATTATTTTAGTGTGATAGTAGTATAGATAGATTGATTGATTGATTTGTGTTTAGCACCAACTAGCAGTATTTCAGTTATATCGTGGCGTGAACAAAGTATAGAAACTAATCTCCATAACTACAAAACCCTTAGATGTAACTCAACTTTGACTATAAAACAATCAAGTTATACCTACAAATAATACAAAAATAGCAATAAATATTATAATAAAAATAATATTAATATCGAAAATTGAATGATTAGTATAATTAATTCTTTTAATTTGTTTTTCTTTGATGTTTATAGACATTTACAGTTTTATTTTATTCTTATAGATTAAAATGATGAGATACCTTGTGTTATTTGCCTTGCTATTCGTAGCTGACGTATATGGAAAAGGTAAGATTAATAATTGTTTTCATTTATTATGTGGAGAGGACCTTTGTAAGTTGGCACAACTTGTGTCCAATCCAATTGTTAAAATGTTTAGCAGTAAACTATGGCAAAATATTGAAATATAATTTACTAATCATTTCTACAAGTGTATATTATAAAAGACAACATCTATATTTGTCATAAGTACGAATTTCATCTCTTTTATTGATTATACGAATTTCATCTCTTTTATTGATTAAAGTGGTAAATCATTTAGATATATTTAAAATGATTATATTTTCGACAACTATTGTATAATATATTTGCATACGTTGCTCTGCTTAGGTATCTAATTAAATTCATGCAGAAGGTACGAAGTCTTTATATAAACCGTTAATCAACAGAAAACAACAATATCAAAGTAAAAAGGCTTGGACAAATACAATTCACAAATACTAAACACAGGAAACCGAATAACAGAGACGCATCCCACAACAAAATACGTAGATAAGGTCATTGATACAGGTGTGTAAGTAGGTCCTGCTCCACTAGTGACGCCCGTCGTTCTACCCATAGCGACACCCATAGTCACATTTGTAGTATATCGACACAGTAGAATATCAGGTTGGAAATAGTTTAATGACGAGAGAACAAGCTTACAAATAATAAAACACGATGATTAAAAGTTGATGCAAACGTGTCGCACCCATTAATGTCATGAGTGCGAGTTGTGCAATTATGATTGAGCCATTTCAATCAAAAGACACCATTACCGAAGAGTTGTACACCGCAGTGGAAAAAATATGCCCAATCTTGAATTTCCAGGATTACCTGACAGCTTGTAATATAACGATAAATCGATCTTTAATTTCATATAATCAGTCTTTAGGTTAATATTTACTGTTTTAATTGCAGCATTGTATGGCCCATTGTCTGAAAGAAAACAAAATACACGACTCAGTCAACCCTCACAATTACATGGAATTGTTTTTTCTTCGAATGATGGCATAGTCATGGAAAATGGAGTAAACAATCATGGCAGACTAATGGAAAATGGAGTAACAAACGGGGTAGACATGAATGTGAAAACTCTCAATACCAATGGCCAAAATGATATATTCAATATACACGTCCCAACAACTACGGTTGCAAATGATGATATTCTCGTTCCAAGTCAGAATTTCCAACAAGGACTTGCTGTCGATTGGCCAAATACTGGACCATATCAACGACAACATTACATACTTGATAATGACTTCAGAATGAACCCTGAATCCCAGTTTTTAGTACATCTAGATACCATTCCGGATTACGTTCTATTGCCAAAGGAATATCTGTTTGACGTTTCTGCGTCTGATCTTCAAGTTGTTGGTGGACAAAACCATCATAGTATAGTCACAGGGCAACAAGGAAATACTCCATTTTCATCAAATTTACCTAAAGAAAATATTGGCATGTACCCACCCACAGCCGATAGCATTGCTGCGCATCATTCTCCAGAATCTTTAAATACTCATACTCTATTTAATGAAAACGGCAATGGAGAATACCATAGTTCAGCAACAAATGTCAATGCAGATAATACACACTATATTACTACACGTGTAGGCAATGTCGTAACGGATAATACAGAACCTCTGAATAATGAACAGACCTTTATGATCGATAGTGTAGATTATGCAAATGTACCACAGGATGTAAGCTTTCAAAATATACCAATGGTGGAAACCAGTACAAATATACTTAATGATGGAACCAGTGCAAATATACCACAACCTGTTAGACAGATACTACATTTAAATCATAATCTAGAGGGTCAAAGTCGTAAACAGCAGAAAATAATTGATGCACCAATGCTACAGACGAATCAACAAAAAGGTAAAACACCTTTGTTTAATTTTAGTCATGTTTAGACAACACGTTTTATAAACTAGTAGAAAATGGATGCTTTTCTTGCCTGTTTCGCAGCGAGTGCAAATACATTTTACTTTTACAGACAATGTACGTACATGGTATTCCTGCAATGTCAACAATTCCAAAACAACCACCACATTTAACTGTTTAAAAAGATCATATACAAGCGTCGTTCCTAATATGTGCAGCAATATACCAGCTTCTCCTGCATATGGTGTTTACATCTCGCAATTGATTCGTTATGCAAGAGCCAGTAGCAATTATTCTGATTTCTTGAAGCGTCATCTTTGTCTGAAAAACAGGCTACTGGACCAGGGCTATAACAAGATTCGCCTTATTCGATCTCTTAAAAAGTTTATATTCCGATATCAAGATCTTGTCGGAATATATTCTGTCTCTGCAGATACAATAGTAAAAGATACATTTTCATATAGTGAAAATGTATAAAGATAAGGATTTGGTATACGTGGTTACAATGTCAAACGTATTTTCTGTAAAAATATTTTGACATATACAGTCGCAATTAAAATACTTCAAAGGACTCATAGTTAATGATGGTGATGGTCTACGAGATATATTAGACACCCTCAGAACTGAATTTAGTACTGTTTGACTCTATTTTACCTATTTTGTTCCAGTATTGTAATAAATGCTGTTATAGTGACAACCGGAATCTTTGAACCGTAATGGAAGCGAGAGGTTGGCGCCGTAAAATCTTATTCAATCCACCATTTCTTTAGAAATGCCTGTACCAAGTCAGGGCCATTGTGGTTTTCCAGTTTCCCGGTTGTTGACTGATTTTGTCTGTTTATTGATTGATGAGATTTGAATTTCCCTTTGGAAGATTGCTCGGTGTTCGGTAATTTTGTTATTACCCTTATTATCTAAACATTTTCAACGATATCCTTTATCACGTCCGCTCTTGTATTGTTACCATTTCTAACCGTTCTCTCTACATGAATCAGGTACCATGAAATTTTTGTAGGTGCATGTCTAAATAACATCGAAATGTATTTCACCCTTCCTTAGTACTTACAATCACACGATTGCAGGGTAAAGACAACCATCCACTGTTTTTTTTAATCAGTTATAATACGAAGGAATTATGGTTTTTCATATTTAATATCCAATTTTTAGCGACTTATTATTTTTTTTAATTAGTAAACTGTCTGGTTAGATAGTTCAAATTCTTTTCAGACCAATACTACTATATTTGAAAACATGCTTAAAAATAAAAACGTAAATATCACCTTTAGTACGCTCGACGTGTTTCTGGAATAACAGTCATCAGGTCCGCTCAATATCGAAATACTGGAAATCCAAATAATGTAAAAGAGTTCGCGAGCAATAGACCAACGAGCCTAAACAGGATAGCCAAACTCGGCTATGGTCACTAATGCCTGAGGGAGGAGAACCTTAGTTTTTATTATAATTACATTACAACATAAAACCAACAAACAAACAAAATACAAAGTAATTTATGTAAAAAGAAATAGTGCATGCTATTTCTTACATATATTGTAACTATTATCATGTCTTGCTTCTCTTTTGTAAAAGTAATAACATTTTGAAGTTCATATTTTTCATCACAAAATTGTTATTGTTTTCCTGATCGAATTGTGTGTTTTATAAGAGTAGGAAATGCTTACCCTTCGCGAGCACATGGGTTCACCCTGGTTTTTTGTGGGGTCCGTGTTTCTCATCTTTTTAGTTTTCTGTGTTGTGTTGTATTATTTCTTTTGCTTGCCTTCGTCCTGTGTCTAAAGTTACCAGTGTCTCTGGATTGCCCATTCTAGATTACACCTTCGGTTTTCTCTAACGTTTATCTGATATACTATTTTGTTTTTCAATTCGCAACATTTTGATAAAGACCATTTTAATCAGAGAGAAACCATTTGCTTTAAAATCTTTTTAAATGTATATAGGTCGTTCACAGTACTTTCAACGAAAAGTTTAGTACGATTTGCACTAATTATTTTGAACTTTTATGTTGATGACCTATATACATTTAACTGTTTAAGTATTAAATTACAGGAAATGTAGTGAAACTGGCCAGCCATCATCAAACAAAGGCATTATTACGGACGAAATTGCCACCATTAACAGACATATTTGGTGGCCAATCATTATTTAACATTAGACCAAAGGCAATTAAAGGTATATTGATGTCGCTTATGTACGTAAAATGAAATAGATTTAATCTGTCTCTTGAAATGGAAAAATAATAAATTTAAAGAAAACGTCTTGATCAAAGCATGACTACTTAGAATAAGTTCAAACGAGTTTACGGTTCACATAAAAGCTGAAGAATTAAACTGTTGTGTAGGAAGATAAAACAGAATATAGCTTTATTTTCAATTCACACATTAAAAACGCATATTATATTCATACAAAGCAAAACAAATACTAACAAACAGTAGCAATATTTTCATCTAAATAACATATACCACTGCTCATCCAATTAAATATGGCCAAGTCGTCAATTTACTCACATGTGGCATATGCTTACACTGCTGCATCATTTCAATACGAGTGATGGTTTGTGCCCACAAAACTAGTTTGAAATATTTTGCTTTCCAATATTTTGACTTTTGAGTGTAGGAGGTTATTCTAGAAACACAGAGCGCACTAAATTAGATATCTACGTCTTTATTAGCATCACCGAGGATATCACCTGTTCAGTAGTCAGTGTTTCGGCACTGACATGGTTTATGAGATATAGCTATTTTTTATATTTATGATTACTAAATGATGCAATTATTATTATTATAACCAATGAGCTACTCCCTCAGGCATAGATGATCTTAACCGATCTTTGATATCTTGTATAGACGCGTTGGTTCTCTTGCTGATCTAAAAGACTTAAAATGTCTGGGTTTGCAATCTGTTGTCTTTGAGCGAACCCGATGATGGTTATTACAGAAACGCTCCGTGCATACTAAACTAGATATCTACGTTATTAATAACCTCGCCGTTTCCATGGAAATGCCAATCCGAGTGAACAGTCATCTATGTATATGCGCACAGATTTTGCCCCTGTTTCCCAGATTTTCCTATTGAATTTTGGAACTGTTCTTTTTCTTTTTCCCGTTATATGACTTAACCACGTTAAGCATAGCAAAATGGGAAACAATTGACCTGTATTCAGTTTTTTTTATTATGTCCATTTGGCAAGGATGATTAACAACAGCAACCAATAAATGATCATTGATAGTCTGGACAAATATGTGTCATATTAGCATTACTTGTTTTTGTCCGTACGGTGTCCATAGCTATTCCATATGTTGATAGATTAAACGGCAACCGCTAGTTCAAGTAACATTAGAATCTGAAATTTAA
Organism: Gigantidas platifrons; assembly: GCA_002080005.1. NCBI lineage: Eukaryota > Metazoa > Mollusca > Bivalvia > Mytilida > Modiolidae > Gigantidas > Gigantidas platifrons. The sequence continues at coordinate 463,731 of MJUT01019009.1, read as the reverse complement.
AAAATGTTTTGGAAAGAAATTCAACTGCTGTCATGGTCCAACCGGATGTTGCCTGAAATTCATGTTATTATCATATTGGGTTGTGAATATTTTTAAACCTTTTGTTTGTAACTCAGATGATCAAAGGCAAATAACATTAGTCAACCTGTTCGTCTAGCTTTTTACATTGTATCTTTATTTGGATAAACCTGTCAATTAGTTTTTTGCAGATCGTTGTTTCTCCTTTATTTACTTTTGACCATTTTGTCTTCTGTCCTTTGATTTAAGGATTCTGATTATCCCTTTGGTAACTTCAGACTCTTCTCATACAATACATATGGAAATGGCCAATCTGTTTTCCTATCAGCACCCTCAAATACAGTCGTCTATTCACCATAGCGATCCGTTGACATTATAAAAACGATCATCTACATCGTCTACATTTTGTGTAAGAATGGACTAACATTTAAAGGTAGCTACATTTTTAATGAGTTATATAAGTTCTTCATATTGTTGATTGTGCAAACTAACAACTGAATTAAAATCTGGTGTGTATTTTGATAAATGTACATCGAAGTGGGGGCATATCTCAACAAAGCAAAACTAACATATCTAGTGTAGCAGTAACTGCTTACCCTTCTGGAGCACATGGATTCATCCATAGTTCAATTAATATTTTAGTTCAGCACAGTGAGATCATTCACGGTGTTAAAATAAAAACAAGATGTACGGCTCGTCTTTTTTCCCATTTGACTTGTAGGGGGTGCATGTTTTATTCAAGTTATTCGTATTTATTGATGCCCAGCGCAATTTCCATATCGGATGATGTTCTAGCCGTTTAACAGCAAATAAAGTTTTAAGATACCAAAGGGGTAATATGAAGCCGTAAATCCGAAGACAGACAATACAATACGATGTATGTCACTAATGGAGCTGGAACTGCTTACCCTTCCGATGTATCTGAGTTTACCCGGACTTTTATAGACATTCGAATGCTTAATCTTTAATTTTCTATGCAGTATTTACGACATCTATTTACAACAGGTTTATAATAAAATGATTATGCTAAATGATACGTTTTGGAACTATGTAAGCGAAATACAATCTATATGTATGGGTTCTGACCAAAATTTCAGCCGTAAGTATGGCTCTATTACTAGAGATCGACTCCTTTTGGACGTAACTAATAAGAGTAGCTTAGATCTCTACCAGTACTTCTATATAAAGCAAGGTAAACAAGTTTATCTAGATAACCTAAACGATTTTAAAGCATCTAGATTAAAATTACTTGCGAGAACAAAAACTATACCTCTACAAAAATATTTGAGTAGAATGAATCTCGCTGGGGAAATGACTTTCCCCTTATGTAAAACGGACACGTATGAAGATCTAGAACATTTTCTGTTACATTGCCCTACCTTTTCGTCTATCCGTCACGAGTTCTTTAAAGGTTTTGATAGTTTCGTTGAAAATCAGAAATATGGTCTTAAATTTATGGAGCTGTCGTCTAGTGCCAAACTTCAGTTTTTAATTGGTGATATTGGTTATGCTTTTAGCAATGAATTTGGAATATTTTATGATGTTCATGGAAAAATGTTTCTGAATGAATGTTTTAAGCTTAGATCTGAAATATTAAATGACTTATCTTAATCATGTTTTATTCTAACATTGTTCTTTAATGTCTTATGTAGTGTGTTGTTGTCTTATGCATTTTAAGATATGAACTTTCTTTTATGTATAATTATCATTTTATTGTATATAATTTGTATTTATTAACTATTGAGACGCGCCACTGCTTCTATCCTGGTGGTTGGCGCCCCCGTTGTAAAGGGGTAGTTTCTAAATAAAATATATATATATATCTGATGCCCCCCTTTTTGTATCTTCATTTTTTTTATTATCTTTTGTGGATTTCGAAACTGTTAACAATTATATTAACAAACATATTAATAAATAAATTGTAAATTATGAATAATATTGAAGTGAAGAATGTGGAAAAGAGGAAAACGAGTACATGTATGACAATTTATTATATTTTCTATATTATGCATAGGATTGTATCATAATACACCTTATTGTAATATTTATAATACAAGATTTTGATAAAAATGATCTCGGAAAAACAGTTGAAAGAATCATTCGTTTTCGTTTTCAGTGTTTCACATGAGTCCAAAGCAAGAAGCATTGAGAAGATTTGAAGGGGTAAGTGTCAACGAAAGAAATTACATTAACACTATACTTGATTGATAAAATGGATATATCTCCTTTTTTATGACATATGCATACTAACAATGGGAGATTTTCACAGTCTTTTTTCTTAATTGAATGATTAAATCAGCATCCGTCCTGTATATACACGAAAAAAACATGATTCCATACTTATAAAACTGTACATATGTATCCATGTATCGTGAAAATACATTTCTGGTCATTGTTGATTCATCATTTAATTGAATAATATATTGGTGATTTTTTTTTAACGCCACTTTCAGCAATATCATGGCGACCAGTTTTAGTGGAGGAAGAAGCCGGAGAGACCCCTCGACCATGGGCAAGCAACTGGTAAACTTTATCATTTGCGGCTGCGAGTCGAGTGCACCCTTTTTGTAATTTACACAGCCGGGAGCGAACCCACTCCGTATTGGTGATAGGCTTGTATGAGTTGTTAGGTAATCCAACTACCTAACTCATTGAGCCATCCGGGCCCTTCCATACTTATAAAACTGTACATATGTATCCATGTATCGTGAAAATACATTTCTGTTCATGGTTGATTCATGATTTAATTGAGCAATTGAATTGTTCTCGGCATTGTTATTTCGGCATTACAACTTCTTTTTTTTTATTTTTTTTATTTCAGTAATTTTTGAACAACCAACGGGAGACAACTCTATATAGATGCTGTGATATTTTGTCAACAACCTAAATCCACACTGTGTTCTTATATATTTATGTTCGCTATGTATATAATGTAATGTTATTTATTTTTAAGAAAATCATTAAACCTTTCAAATGTGAAACAAAACATCAGGTTTTAATTTATCAATGCCTCATTTCCATCTCCCCCACAAAACCAGCAATATTCAATATGTATAATACAAACGTTGATATTAAATTTAGTGCACTCGGTGCGTGTTTGAAATTTACAATGTACATGTTAGTTAAAATTGCATGTTACCTTTTCAAATTAATTTAGATGTGGTGCTTTTTAAATAAAGATTTATATATATGGAATTCCTTGGAAAATTAAGACAACGAGATTTTACCTCTAATGACCAATCAGTTTTATATTATTTCTCTTTCCCATCTTTTGACATTGAGCGTACCTTCTGATGGTTATTTCAGGGTCACATCGAGCACATTAAATTAGTTATCTACGATTTTAAAGCACATTATCCGGAATATCTCATTCTTTCGAAATTTGAAAGCAGGCATTGTGTTATAATTATAAATACTCAAACAACAAAACTAGAAAATAAATATTATGCAGAAATAAAGATGAATGGACAAAATATGTTAGAGTATGCATATATTTTGTACGAAAATGTTTTCATTTTAAAATATATGTAGTTAGGTCCTCTAAGGTCGAGTTGAATATTCTAGCATATATGCAGACAGTATCAGCTGCAAGGTAATCAGGCTGACACACAATAAAAGGGAAATACATATTCTCATTTTATATGTAAAGTTAATCATTATTACATGTTAATAGAAATGTAGATATCTAATTTTGAGAGAAGCACGTGTTTTTAAAATAAACTTCATCAGGTCCGCTCATAGTCAAAGGGCCAAAACTGGACAGCCAAAATTTGCCTAAGGTCTCTTATGCCTTCGGGAAATTGACCTTAAGAATCGTGGGTCCCTTTTTTTTATATAGACTTTAGTATTTTTGTTTAAGTTCATCGAAGTTGTAAACAACACGTAGAATACACACCCTATATATAAACACTTCAAAGATTCTTAAGTAAATGTACGTTGTTTAGCTACATATATTTACATTCAAGTCCTTTGTTTAAAGAAGCTTATAGGTATGTAAGTTTGTGTTCTTTATATCATCAGAATCAATAAGAACAGTAGTTATATCCGCTTTATCTCTTTCTAACATTAAAGGGGAGGAATAAAATAAGACTATCACATAGAAAACATTTTTTTGTTCTCATCTTGCTTGGTTATTAATTGTTCTCCTTTTCAAGATCCTACATAATTTAATTTATTAAAATAAAGGTCATAGGCAGCCTTAGCTGATTTTGTATAATCTGTTTCCTTTGGTCTACTTGTTCTTAAAGACTTTTATTCACTTGGCCTTTAAATCTTTTGAGTGAGTGATTGCTGTTTTACGCCAAATGAGTAATTTTTCATATATATCACAGTGAGCTACATTCGATGGGATGATGATTATGTCCGCTTTGTACTAGACCAACACGCTTATCTGGATTTTCATAGTGCTACCCCCTGAAACAGCTGTCCGTGGTTAGACCTTTCGCTCCACTCGGACACATTATCGTAATTCTGAGCCGTTCAGTATTTGCTCTTAATTCTGTATGTCGTGTGCTTAAAGGAGAAGTAGTAAAAATAACAATTGTATAATCTTTGGTTTGACCCGATCTGGGTTCAAATCCACGATCTATCGCATTAGAGGCGAGGGAGTATGCTAGCCATTGCACCACCGATGCGGTCTTTGATTCTTGTGACTATGAGCGTACCTTATGAAAATATGTCCAGAAAGGCGTCATGCGGACTACATTAGATATCTTCTTTTTTTATTTGCTACTCAAAATATAATAATAAATATGTCGAATGTTAGATTGATCCACATAAAATTATCCAATTTGGGGGATTACTGTTTCAATAGAGGATCTGTATTCCATGAAGTATTATGTGCATGCTCCGCAATGTTCTGATTTGTTTCTACACGCTTATGAAGCAGACCTCAAGGGCTTCTACTAAAGAATAATGAAAATAAGTCCAAATCATTTATTCAGCTTCAACTATTTGTTTCTACACTCTTTAGAAGCAGATTTCAATGGTATCTCAAGAATAAAGAAAATTAGCCGAAGCCGTTAATATCAACGTCCGCCATTTAGATGATGTTCTGTCATAGGACAATTCTGGATTCGATGGTAATGTGCATCTCATCTATCCAAAATGAACTTGAAATAAAGGACAAACGTGTGCTTCTGTCCTTGAAATTCAATGGCAACGAAGGAAGATTAAAAGCAAGACCCTACAACAAACGTGATAACTTCATTTTTCCAGTAGTCGACTTCCCATGCATTTGTAGCAATATTCCTGCTGCATCAGCATATGGAGTTTAAGATTACATTTATATAAACTCGTTCGTCATTCCATTACTTGTTTCCATAATAGTAATTTGCTTTAAAAGAGCGCCGCTGCTGAAACAAGGCTACATTACTTCTATGTTAACATGTACGAAATATCCATTTCTATGCATGTTTGTCATTTACGTACAAATATTTCGTTCCCCTAACACCGGACTACTATATTATGAGTTGCGGTGGGCGTATTATGAGAAACAGGAACTGCTTCTTACGCTTCGTTATCTCATGTGTTTACCTCGGAGTTTGTAGGGGTCCGTATTGCTGATCTTTTTAGTTTTCAATGATATGTTCTCTGAGTTGTTTGTCTTCCTTCTTTGTATTGTACCCAAATGTTTCGCTGTCTCAGGATTGTCCTATTGGTTTTCTCCAAGCTGTATTTGTATTAAGCCGTGTCTTATACCACCATTTGATGTAACCTAGCGCTACAATTCATCCCGCCTGCTCCAAGAATGTACTACTTCTCTCTAAAATATAACAGCAGATCAAAGATTGTGTGATTTATTATATTTCAAAGTCATTAATGTTTCATTCAATAATTATCATAGATACGACATTAATTCTACTGAAGCAGTTAGTATGAGTACCAAGTATATCATACCACACTATCTAACGCACCCCCCCCCCCCC
>MJUT01019009.1:430125-457779 GCA_002080005.1 Gigantidas platifrons | reverse complement strand
AAAAAAAAAACAAGATATAGTGGTGGAATGAAGTTTGTTGTCCAATAAGTGTCAATTTATGAATGAAAATTATTCAAATAAAGAACAAATGAAATAGAATCCATTTATATTGTTTAACGGCAAAGCATATCAATATATAGTGTATAATTATGCTGGTTGAATTAATAGAAGGTTTGTGAAACCTGCATGTGCTCTTTTGATCATCGTCATTTTGCAGCTGTGACATGATGTAACCTATTAAGCCATGTAATTCAATGTTACATGTCCCATGGTTCATCGCATCCTCTTGTTTGCGTTTCTTTAATAAGATAATCAATAACAATGTACGCAATGTCATATATTACTCCAAGTGAACTTTTTTCACCAATGTGTCTTTTTTTTTTGTCTAGAATATTATTCATCTACATTTTGGGTGTTTTAGCGTACCTTAAATGGAGTACGAAATATTACATTATTAGTTTTTGTAATTGTTTAATGCTTAATCGGTTTCCTGTCCTTGGAATTTGTTTAAAACTTTGTACTGGATGACTCCAGATGTACGTGATTGAACAGCATGTCGTAAAAATAAAGTAACAATTTCGTGTTTATGCATAAATTGATTTTCCATATATAAGAATGCAATTTTATCATTGGTGAGGGTTCCTGTTTAGGATTTCATCATACTGTCGTTTTCTTAGGAATTAAGATATATTCAAGAAAATGGCATAAGAAGAGTTTGAAGATACCAAAGGGGTAATCAGAATCCGTATTTCGAAGAAGAACAGACAACACAATGGACAAAAGAAAAAATACAAGAAGAGTTTGAAGATACCAAGGGGTAATCAGAATCTGTAGATTGATGAAGAACAGACAACACAATGCACAAAAGAAAAAATACAAGAAGAGTTTGAAGATACCAAGGGGTAATCAGAATTTGTAGATTGATGAAGAACAGACAACACAATGGCCAAAAGAAAAAATACAAGAAGAGTTTCAAGATACAAAAGGGGTAATCAGAATCTGTAGATTGATGAAGAACAGACAACACAATGAACAAAAGAAAAAATACAAAAGAACAAACAATGATCTACAAAACATACACATAAAACTAAAGATCGAGTAACACGAACCCACTAAAAATCGAAGGTGAACTCAGGTGCTAAGGAAGGGTAGGTAGTTCCTGCTCCACTAGTGGCACCCGTCGTGTTAATCTAGTTACAAGCATAATCGTACTTACTAACTATTAACTGTGTCAATTTTAAATTTTGACATCTATCGTTAAAAATATACTGTATGTTTTACTTCGCTGCAAATACGAGTCCCTCAATAGAGCAAAATCACATAAGGAGGAATACTGTGACCTCTCTTCCATCGAACTCGATATTTATTGCATACCAAGCACATCCTAACCACGGCAGTGGAGTAATGGTTAGCATGCTCGCATCGATTGATATAGGTCGTGAGTTTGAGCAAAGACTATGAAATTAATTGGTATTTGGTAAATCTCCGTTAAGTACACAGTATGAAGGAATTAGATCAAAGATTGGTTGGTTCAGAATCGCGATAATGTGTTCGAGTGGAGCGATGCCTCTACTCGCGGACTGTTATTTTCATTGAGCGAACACTATAAATAATCCAGCTATGCCTATCTAGTAAAAACCCGACATTATCTCATCGTTTTGCAACTTGTGTTTACATTGATATATCTGACAATATCTCAGTTGGCGCTAATCCACAATCACTCACACAAATCATTGGTTTGAAATGCTTTATTTAACTAAAGTCAAAGAAAGAACATTTAAGGTGACTTGCGATGCGAAATCATGACAGGCACAAGCTTCAATGAAACCGTTGATGCATGACATATAGCTTTTATAGTGCTAGCTCAAAAACACTCCGACACAACCAGACAGTTCTTGTTCTGTCTACTTAATACGGCGAGGTCAGAGGAGAAGCTGTGAAATTATATTCCACAAACGACTAAATAATTAAAGGATAAGTATAATTACGAAGACAATATAATGGTGAAATTCTACAGGTGGCCCAAGTCTTTTCTATGGTGATTTAGATAAATATATGCGCATGTTTAGTTTTTTTCGTTTTACATTGTTAACGATTGCAACTCTTTCGAAGGCGTCAAACCGTTTGTTCCGGCACTGCCATGGTTTATTAGAAGTGCTTAATTTATTGTATTATTAAATATGCTTATTATAGTAATTGACATGTGTTCCTAAATTATGTAATTATTATTAAAAGGAATATTCTCCTCCCTCAGGTATAGGTGATCTTTGCGGATTTTGGCGATCCTGTTTTGCTTTCTGGCTTTGGATTTCCAATCTTTCGATTTTGAGTTTAACTGAAGAGGGTTACTCTAGAAACGCTTCGTGTCCAGTAAATTTGATATCTACGGTTTTTTTTCATGTACCATATTGATATTAGGCTTGCAGATATAACTATCCCTACTAAATTAAACTGTGATATTTGTCTGTTCAGATACATTAGGTTGATTTTTATATTGCTGACGTTTTCTATGATATTGCACTTGAGTTATCTCGCCTTGTATTATAATGATATTCATCAATCGGGTTTCACGCTTCATATTTCGTAACGAACTTTTATAAATTTACAAATATATCAAATCTATATAATGTTTTAGGTAAAACTAATTCTTTTCTATGACAATACACTGGCATTGCATAATTTATAAATGCTGTACATTCTTATTGCTGATATATTTGCACAGTTCGATAGTTCCAGAAACGTGTGATGCGCATTAAATTAGACATCTTCGTTTTTGTTTTATTACAATCAATAGGTCAATACCTCTATGATAGACTTTTAGGTCCCGGGGCATCATCCATGCAGGGCTGCAGCACTGTGATGACTTTAAGAATTTGAAATTATTTGGCTTTCCAATCGTCGTGTGTACTAAATAAGATATCTATATTTTTATTGTGGTGCTGTTCTACACAGATTTTGGCATTCCAATGGTAACGTGATTCCTCTACTTAGTGTTGCAAGGAAATGTGAAACAGAGATGTCGATGTTTTAATTCCACATTTCAATATATCAGTGGTGTTATTTCATCATTGATCAGGAAGATTTGAATCTCATCACTTGTGAGTAAATTTCAATTAAAGACATCACATACCAACATGTTCATTTGCTACTTTTAAAATTTCACACAGAGAATTTAGAGACAATTAACGATTTGATTTTACAATAAGTGCAACGTACATGTAGTAATATCCATGCTGTCCCTCATATGGAGTGGAGTTTAAAGTATGATTTTCTTTCGCAATTACCAGGTTTTAATATATGCGGCTACATTTGTCCAATGATTTATTTCATAATTTCAATAATAAGTCAATAAGAACGTGGAATTATTTAGCAGTGGGGTTCGTGTTGCCCAGTCTTTTAAGTTTCTGTGTAGAATTTTGTCCATCATTGTTTGTTCTTCGGATTACGAGTTCTGATTACTCCTTTGTAACTTGAAATAGTTCTTTCTATTATTGTATTTTTATTATATTGTTTAAAATATAAATCGGCTAATTTCTTTTGAAATAATGACATCAACTATAAATTTAAAATTCTTTGGCTTTCCATCCTTTCTATTTTGAGCGTACCTGATGAAGTTTATTCCAGAAAGGCGTCGCGCGCACCAAATTTGAAATTTACGTTTTTCTTACTATACAAGATGAATTTTATTTCTTCTAAAGCACCATCATTTGACGAGGACGATATAGCTATTTCAACATAATCAAGATTGTCATTGCTTACTCTTTTGGCTCATAACCATTAAGGTAATATACACTAAGAGGCATTAAATTGGATGTGTGTGCTGATCAATTGCCACGATCATTTATCACATACGCAAGTCAACTTGTCGAATATTTTCCAGAATAAACCAACACTCGTATTGCTGTTCACAATGAATTCCCAGTTTTCCGATTGTTGACTGATTTTGTTTGTTTGTTGATTTATGAGTTTTGGCTTTCCCTTTGGAAGATTACTCGGTGTTAGGTAATTTTGTTATTACCCTTACTTGAACTAGGTAATAATAGGAGCGATATGATATATCTATCTGTATATCTATTTTTTCCCTTTGTGTTCAACGGTTTGAGATGAGATTTCATTTCAATTGGTTGAATTGAACATCATTGCTTCAAGTTTCTTTTCATAATATTTATGGACCATATTAATCATATATTAAAGAGAAACAATTATTTTTAATTGTAAATTTGAAATATGATATCTCTAATCGGTCTTTGTCGCATGTTAATCTGATCCTTCCGGACCATCAGACCTCATTTCTGGTATTATTCTAAAATCACGCGATCTTATGTGCTAATAAAGGGGGCCAAATAAACGTCAGTATTACTTAGTCATGGACCTAATAAAGCTTTTCTATTACCTGATTCATTAGAGCGAACGATAACAGAATAAACGTGACGTCATAGACACCTAAACTCACGTCTATTTCTACTCTTTTCAGTAGAATTTGACAGTTGATTTGAAGTTTTTGACATTGCAAGATGCACACTATATACGTACGTTGTGGGTAATAGTAAAATTTATTTGAACTCACTGCAAACAGCTCAGAAAAGCTCACCAAATACCTCATCCGAGGTGGGTGCTCTGAGTTTATCTTATTTTAAGCAAAAGTTTTCCAATTCAGTATTACATGTACATATATGTAGTATGTTTATGATAAAGATAATATATTTATTACTCAATTGATTTACCTTAAAGAAATACTCCAGTCAGTTGAAAAGTTGTTTTAATTCAATTCATTATAACTTTTTATTCATAAATAACTTATTATTTTAAAAAACGCACCTTTATTAACATTAATATACCCAATTAAAAATGTGAATATTTGGAATTTCCCGTCGTAGTGCAAGCGGCCATGCCACCTCTTCATGTGACGTCACTCAGTCGTATCATGTTAGTTGAATAAATAACATGTATCTGACTCTTCCCAACATCATGCCCGTTTGGTTATGTTTTAATATCGTATATCGTTCTAATTTATTTTCTTAATATTCCCATCCAATGTTGCATTTTCATAAAACAATGAGTTTATTTGTATCGGGAGGGGGGAGGGTCTACGTATAATTTCATCTTAGAGAATTTCATGTTTTACGTGATTGGTCGTATTGTTTAAATAACTGTCAGTTTTAACTCATTTTATGCGTACACATGTTTTTTTTTCTTTTTTTTTTGTCCCCAATGCTGTCGTACTTTCCCGTGTTTTTCGAGGTCACTGGTCGATGTGTTGACAAGGGTAATTACACAAAAAAAATTCTTCTCACATATTCCCTTTTAATTTCGTTAGTGCAATAAAATGCTTAACATGAAGTCATAATGATTTTGTAAATATCAAAAGATAAATATACGACGTTATTTTACGATTTACATAATTTTTAATGATAAAATTGCAACTGATCAATGCTGATATAATATACGATATCGGCACTAATACGTCACAGCTCTTTCGAAAGAGCTTTAATTTTAGGTGTAATCCGAAAATGATTTATGTCCCTTGTCTCCTCTCATTGTAGAGTGTTGAAAAATGGCGACCTCCATTGTTTGGTGCAACAGGCAACTTCAATCACCAAATTCTACCTTACGGTATATTATTTTTAACATTCATTACCACAAATGTCTTTTAGTTAATTTCATTTAAATATTCACGCTAACTTGTTAAGACCATGGAGTTTTCCTTTAATCTCTCATAAGCATACTAATCTTTAATGAATAACATTTTATTTTGTCTTTTGCAAAAAGTGTGCTTGTATATTAAAGGGGTATATATAGACATTATTGCACTGTCTTCAATATAAAGTTTATGTGTAGGAGACTTAAAAACTGTGATAAAGGCGAGGTTCACCGAACATTTCCCCCCACATTTGCATCGAATACACACAAACTTTATATTTTAAGACATTGCGTTTATCCTGCAGAAAATTAAATCACACTAATCCATCGATGTTTATATTTTGAATTAAATAATAAAATTATCCCTTAATTGCCCCATTTGATATTTTTTGTCAACAGGAAGTGAACTGAATTTACAACTAGGTTCCCAAAGCTCCAAAGATAATATATGACAGGGGTACCAGAAAAAGCTATATTTTGGTCAGTGACAGTATACAACAAAATTTGATCCAGCCAATGCAATTTGAGTGCTAAAATAGAACCACTGCATGAAATAGAAACAAGTGTGTCTATCATCAGCTTTCGTTGTTACTATGTTGTACAAGCTATGTACTATGCTTCCTATCGGAACTAAGTATGTGTATGGAATTGTGTTCTTTGCATTCCGTTACTATTTAATTGGTTGTTTTACCATACACCTTGTCCAATTAAAATTGAATAAATTGTATCATCGTCACGCCCGTCTTCGATTTCTTTAGCGGTTTGCACGATTTGTTGATTAAAACTAATTTTTTTGGAAGCCAATGTTTCTGGGAGGTAAACCGTCAATCATTGGCAAGTATCCGGTATTGAGAACATTGGTCAGAGACTAACAGTAAATCCCTTACCAAGAGCACTATCGCGTCTACTCCGTAACATTGTGATGGTTCTCACAATACATGATTTACTGTTCCTTATGTGTATCATTTGAAGATAAAAAGTTAAAAATTAATCTTTGATTTCAATAATAGTATTCCATCCTTATTGTTCGATGACTAGGTACTTACTACACAATGTCCAGTGAGGTATTTTTCATACATTTTGATGTTTTTGTGTACATTGTTAAGACCAAAATGTGTCAGTTAATAAACTTTCTCATATACTATTGAATATTAGGTAGGTGAATGACTTATTGTGTGAGAGGAACAATTTACTTTGGCTATTTATTGTCCTGTATCTAGCATTTTAATGGTGTGTTTTACATGTAGACATACGTTTTAGTCTGACTAGAAAAGCAAGCCATCGAACTTTCATACTTTTATTACGAATTAAAATTTGCAGCATTAGTTTACCAACAACTGACTGACCGCATAATACATGATTGGTTAATCTTCTGGTATATTTTGAGTTTATTTAGTGTTTGATGGAGAGAAATTCGATTTCTACAATGATAATGTAATGAACGCTACAGGATTAGGGTCATTGATATTTAACGTCACCTTCGACATGGCTTCAATTGTACCATGTGCTTTTGTTGTTCATTTCGCCATTAATATAAAGTTCTTGCCCCTACATTCCTCAATTTATTGTTACGCATCGGCAATCAATATTTCGAATCAAGGCTCTGCATACCAGTAAAGCGAAAGTTTGTTTGAGCGAATCTTCACTTCTACATCGTAATGTGTAATATTCTGGCCATAAAACGCACACCCCTTACTGAGGTCTATTACACACATCAAGTGTTAAATGTGTCAATATATCAACTAAAGGCTGGTTATTTCGATTATGATATATCTAAGAGTACAAATACGGTAGTATACTTTGATTGAAAGACGATAATTTATATTTACGTTTGCGGAAAATGTCGCACACAATTTATGCTGCCAATGGAAAAGTCAGTCACATTCACCAGCGCATATGCTAATGAGATTATACCGAATGGATAACTCGCTCGTTTGTTAACAAAGCGAAAGAAGGAGGTCATGTTAGAATTCGATATATCTGACAGGGCTTTATTTTTACAATATGTCTGGTGTTCAGAATTGCTGAATGTGGCGATAAATATCAACAACCTTTACCCTGTTTTATCCTATAGATGTTTAAAAATTTTGTATTTTGTTGTGATGTCGGCCGTATTGACGGAAATATTTGTAAGATTACTCTTATTCAATAACATTTAGATTAACTTAGACTAAGATGACGAATTACCAAAAAAAATGTCCTTTTATTTATTTTTTTTTAAATTTTTTACCGAGTTTTAGATAAACGTTCATCCTAGTTCACTTGCATCTATATCATTTTGTTGACGTTAATCAAACATTTTCTATCACAAATGTCTGCTTTTGGTGGTTGATATTGACAGAACAAATGTTCAGTTGATTGTCCTTTCTTATAATCCATTTACGTTTCTGTATGTTGCTTTATGTCAATAAAAATGGAGAAAAAAAGAAAATGTCATGAAAATGAGAATGAATTGTTTACAGCTTTGATATAATCTAAAAACGCAAGGGAACGTAAACCCCGACAGTTTTGAAGAGCTTAAACATAACCTTGACGTGGTATTTGCATGTTCATTAATATTGTAATTTGTCTTCTCAGTTTGCCCTTTCGTTCCATGGAAACATGTTTTTGTTATGAAATGTACATGGAATCTAAATAAAGTCGATACTTTATATATACAATATTAATTGACTGGTCGTTGATTCGTGCCTTGTGAGCAGTATTTGTCATTACTAGAGCATCATATGTAAAGTGAGCTAAGAAGATCCATTGATACCAGACTTAGCTTCATTTAACCTATCGTCCCGGTGACCTTTAGTATTCTCTCCAGCTTTTGCATAAATGCGGACAATGGAACCGACTACCACGATTTCGAGAGCAGCGTATTCAATGGTTAATCTAAAGTTTGGTACCACTTAAGGTTAGACATTTCTATGTCAAATGCTAATGGTGGGATAGCTTATCAACATGATTTATATCAAATTTCACTTGAACCAATAAATATATCATGAGTGTGCTAACAGATGGATTTTACCGCCACGATTAAAAAGGGAGTTGGGGTAATGTATAGGGTAGGAGAATATGGACTAAAAAAGGGTAATTCACTTACTAGCCATCCCTATGGTATCCACGGAGAACCCCAGGATAGATATAGAAACACGATCATGATTCCCCGCTACAGGAGATAACCCTTTCAACACTTTGGAATGGGGCCTCCACAATTTGTGCTGGGCTAATCAGACACACATCTCATTCTTAGAATTAAAACAATATCGAGTACATCGTGCATGGGAGAATAGCAATATCCTTGCGCGTAAACGACATGTAGTAACAGCTCCGACAGACATTGCTTTTTTCTGTGGAGTTCAATGGAAGAAACACATACAAATATATTTCAAAAGTTTGACTCTTGTTCCAATTTTGATCTACTTTTATCTTGAAAGAAGCATACAAAATCAGTTGGTATATTACATGAAGAGATTTTATGATGAACGTAGAAGAAAAAAGATTCATCGAAATTGCTTAAAATATGTACACCCCATACATATACAAATCTCCATGGATTTTTATTAAGCTATATAAAAAAATAAGATACAAATTCATATTACCTCTGTAATTCACCTTACTCATTGTTTATTTGAAAACATAAATATGTTTACATTATACACATATTATTTTCTCCTAGCTACAATAATATGATCCATCAATCAACATTAAAGGGGCAACGAAGGAGGCACACTGCAATCCTATCGAATAGAACACCTAGACATGACATCGTTATTCAAAACAGCATTTTGTAATTTTGCAAAGACAGTTTAAACAGTGATGGTCAACAATTCACCCATATAACAAGAAAACGTACATTCACCTCTCACCTTCACTGACTGAACACTTTAGAGGAGACCACGACATATGTCGTTAAAATCACAGGTCCTGGTGTGGCAGAGAAGCACATAAATGTTTAAACATGTTCGCAAATCTAATTATGCAATCACTACGATCAAGGTAAAGGTTGGCTTGGAATCAGGATGTGTCCAAGTGGCACGACATGTATATACTGTCGACTGTTGTTTCAACTAAGCGTTTTGTTCTTGCACAAAGCGGAGATCATCATCATCTCATCAAATGTAACTCATGATATACATAGCTACAAATAGGCATGAAACAACAATCACATAACCATGCGTAGTACGTAAAATAAACACAAACTATGTGACTTTTTGTTGGCAAATGTCAGGAGGGTGATAGAATATTTATATATGAAGAAATAGGCTTACTGACATTAAATGGTAGGTGTTTATCAGTGGATCATTTGATAACGGATAATTATAGCTGGTTGGGTAAAAATATGTTGAGCTGCAGTCTTTTCCGATGGAATAGCTATACTATATTTCCATACCCGGAGAAATATCATATTAACATGTACTATATATATATATATATATATGTGTGTGTGTGTGTACTATAGAAGGTACCAACAATAGAAATATCATACAGTGTAGAACATGTTTTTGGAACGAGTTAACACATTCCATTTATTGCATAGTCTGTGTTTCATAATAACTTGCGAGTACTACATATCTGTTCCTCTTAACATTTTCAAGTTCACTAATCACTATCGGAGAATGGCAATGTTTAAGGTAGCAATTTACATGTAATATAATCATTACATTTTTGTTTGAGTTCCAATACGCCTTTGAAGTGCGTTACACTGTGTTTTTTTTTTAGGTGCGTTACGTTATGGAATTTTTGTTGATAGTGCGCTAAACTATGTTGTTTATTTGTTTGTTTCACGTGTGGTACATTTTGGTGTGTTTTTCTTTTTTGTTTATAACGCTTTACTATTGTGGTCTTCTTAGTTTGAAGTCCATTGCACTATAGTCTTTTATCTTTGTTTGTAGTGCGAAACACTATATTTGCATTGTGTTTTAACTATTTCCAATACTACAACCACAGCATAGGAGCACCTTAGTTCATCTGAGGTTTTTGTGAAGTTCGTGTTGCGCTAAATCGTTAGTTTTATGTGTAGTGTTTTGTATATCGTTGTTAGTGATATGGTCTATTTATCCTTGGTTATTGCTTTGTCTGTCCTTCTTTGATTACGGCTTCTGATTACCCTTTTGGTATCTCTTGGTTATTGCTTTGTCTGTCCTTCTTTGATTACGGCTTCTGATTACCCTTTTGGTATCTCTTGGTTATTGCTTTGTCTGTCCTTCTTTGATTACGGCTTCTGATTACCCTTTTGGTATCTCTTGGTTATTGCTTTGTCTGTCCTTCTTTGATTACGGCTTCTGGTTACCCTTTTGGTCTTCAAATGTTTCTCACTGTTAAGGCGACTGAACAAATCTAAGGCGAGCAAAGAACTTGACGAACAAATGCGATTTTCTCTAACGAGTATTTTGCAGTTTGTTCTATATAAATCGTTAATGGCTAACTGAAAAGTTCGATCCCTTGCACAACATCTTCAAGACAATCTATCATTTGCGATTCATGTCTTTTATATTGTAGTGTGGCATTCAAATTCAATCTCGACTATAGAAAGCGCTTCAATCCATATTTTGTTGTTTTGTTATGGCGATTACGAAATTGTTCAAGGAAACACAAACTAATTCGTTTTTAATCTAAAGGCACATGTTGGCCTGGAGAGATCACTATAATGTTGTGAATATGCCTTTAACTGAAGATGTATAACTTTTGAAATTGTTGAATGTTAAATTAAGCATATCCTTTCAAAGAGTGATTTGAAAATCATAAAAATACTTCCATTTTAAAAATGAGAATTCACAATTGCACGAACGAAATAATTGAAATGGTGAAATCTGGGGCATATCATAAAACACAATCATGTAAATTTGGACTTCCATGTGGTATATAGAATAGAATATAATTTTTAAATATGCATAATGAAAGTATATACATTTCCAGAATGTACAATAAATTCGGAGGTATTCTCGCCAAGGCTAAACATTAACCGCTTCCACCCTTGGACATTGTTGCGACAGTCCCAAGCCACTACCTTTATGTGTGTTCAATAATTTGAGATCAGTGATCATTGTTTTTGTTTTTGTCGATATTGGTGAAATTGTTGACTAACATTTGTTTAAACCTTTTCATAGAAAAACAAAAATGAAAACCAAACAATGATATGTGGTCCAGTCTTCTTGAACATATATTTGTTTAATTATGCGGTTTGTGATTCTGTACAGGCGATGCATCGGTTTGTTCAGTCTTGTATTGATCAACAAATTCGTTTTATTATTTCAGGAATTAAAGTTGAAATGCAAAGTATGACATCATATGTAAGCGGATGCCGATGCAATCACAAAAAGAGTTGATGTAAAGTTTGTGAGTGCATCGGCACCGTTTACACATGCATGAACTCCTGAAAAGAACCGTTTAATACTTATAATTCTTCCACGTGAATATTTTCCCTATTTTGTTTATTAAACTGATTTTCAGGCTTGCTTTCAATCGGACACTATCGTAGTTTCCTGTCGGCGACCGCCATATTGTTTATACTTGTTATACAAAAAAGTTCATTGAGTTATGAACGAATGAAAAACAAACACGTGACAGTGATCTTGTCCAATCAAAGGGCACGAAAACGATATACATTAATTCTACAAGAATTATAAAAGTTTGAAGAAACCTAACTGGAGTAATCAGAAATCGAAGGACAGACAACACAATGGCCAAAATAGAAATGACATTAATCTACAAACCACCATGTAGAAAACCAAAGATGGAGCAACACGAACCCCACTAAAAATAAGGAATTTAGACATTGAAAACTGTCGAAAACGATCAGGACTCATACAGAATAATAATAGCTATGAACAAGAAATAAATCCTAGATATTGGTTCTATAAAAAGGAGTCGATGGCAAACACATAAGACAACGATGCCAGAGGAAGAAACATAGAACCAACATTTTAAATAGCACTGTGATGTTCAACACACAAATATCAACAAAACGAACAATCACCTCTCAAATCACCGAAGAAAGACCACGACTTATAAAGTTAGAAAGCATGACCTGGCTTTGAACAGGCACAAAATGTGGCGGTGTAAAACCGGCTAATGGGACTCTAACTCTCTCCTTCTTTATAATTGGATCTCCAACGGCAATACAGATAAACAAACGGTAAATATCCTGCACAGATCGCTTCCACTTACAGATAAACAAACGGTATACAATCTGCAGAGGTCGATTCCCTTCAAAGAGACCACATACTATCATAAAATTAAATGCCAACATAAACATGGACAGTACAATAGCAGGATCAATGAGTGTTGCAGTTAACTGACTAACTACTGTTTATGTACTTTGATTAACAAAAGCAATCGTGTATCTAGAAATGAGTATAATTAAGTGTAATAAAAAAAATTCACAAGGAAATTATACTATTATCACATTTATTAAAAATATAATTATCAGTCATTCTTTTCTGTTCCAAACATAAAAATATTTTTATTCAGCAAAAAACATCATCTATACATCGAAATGTCAGAATAAGGAACGATACGAATGGTGACGGTACTATAAAAATGTGTTTCTGACTAGTACCAAAAAAAACAAGTCAGCTGGTACGGATAGCAATAGACTGTTGAAAAACTCAACCACCTATTTCGACAAATATGTGGTCCATTATTATTACAATGTTTACTTTGTCTCATTGTAGCGACTGGCACCTCCGCTAGATGTCGCCCCGATGCAATGAATGAAAAATTCAGAAAAGATGACACCCGTTTACATGCTATGTGTTACGGGGCTACATAAAGAGACCCGTGTACAAATGCTTCGAATATGTACAAATTATTATGTAGGGTTGATTAAATTTAGCGTTTATGAACATTAAATAAAATTTGAGACACATTTTCTTCGTGAAAACATAATTTGAAGTGGAAATTTCATTTAAAAAGTACGATTTAGGTCGTAAACGCACAAACAATGGTTATTTTTAACAAATTTCAACTAATTTTAACATATAATAATAGTTATTTCTATCATTTTCCCCCGTTGACATAATTTATTTCACAAAAATAAATGCGTGTTGACATCAAAGGGAGATAATTCCGCGGAAAAAATTACATAATCCAACTTCCGGTTTTAGCATCTTCGATTGTTTATACTATAGTTTATACAGTTAAAAAATGTATAGACTGAGAGCTACATTTATTGGTCAATCTATTACTCCATTAACAATATATGATATAAATATACAGGTATTACAAAATAAAAAGACAAATATGTAATGGGCTGACAAAAAATTATGAATACAGAGATTAGTGCAGAATTTATAAGAAAACTGAAGATTGAGAAACACTGTCACTAATTGAAACACCACTAAAACTCCAGACTGTCATGAGCTCAGATGCTCCATATGAGTCTGCAGTTCGAACTTCACTAATACCATGCCACTTCATGGGAAAAGAAGCTGGGGACAATCACCCTCCCCACTTTGAAAAGTTGAGGTGGCAAAACTAATTTACCCCCCCTTTTTTCGCATTAAATTTAAGAAAACAAACTTTTTTTTACTTTAGTATGGAAACATACATTGTCTATCATAATTATTGAGGTAATAACACATGATTGTCTTTATATTTCAAAAATAAAAACAAATTGTGAAAATTGTGAAAAAAATGTATTGTTCTTTTTACATTTTATTGCATTTTTCATGAAAAACGTATGAGGGTACACCTATTTAAAGACCCATATTTTTTTTTATATTGAAAGTATACCCTTTTTTTTTAAATTATGAATGTTAACATGTAAATGATGCTATTGCTATGTTGTTTTTGAATATTTAAGAAGAAGAAAAGGTAAAGAAAAAGATGGGTTACTTTTTTCATAAAATAAAAATTGTCAAACAAAAAAAGGTGCCTACCAACCTATGAATATGAACCCATATCTTGGTTTTAGGAAGGAAGTTAACTTCAAATCTTTATTTTTTCAATTATTCAGATGTTGTACAAAGAATTAAAGTGAAAAAATATTAATAAATGTGATGTTTAGGAAAATCATGCCAGTTGCTACTCATTGCATTGCGAAGCATATGTTTTCTGTAACAACATGCCGAATATGTATCCCAAAAAGCATTGGCGTTTTGCTGATATAACCAGATTGCCAGATAAGAATGTGGTGGAACAGTGCACAATTACATATTTAACTACATTTTTAATATTTTGTCGTGATTCAGATGTCAAATATCACATTGTGTAAAAAGAAATAGGTTTGATCACGTGGTTCATTCATACAGAAAAACATATAAAGAAGACGCTTTGTAGAGCATCCAGAGGAACCAGCTGTGCATTTGAATTTGATTTTTTTTATGTTTAACGCCCCTTTCAGCAATATTTCAGCTATATCATGGTGACCAGTTTTAGTGGTGGAGGAAGCCGGAGTACCCGGAGAGAACCACCGACCATGGGCAAGCAATTGGTAAACTTTGTCACTTGCGGCTGCGAGTCGAGTGCACCCTTTTTTGTAATTTACAAAACCGGGCGCGAACCCACGCCGTATTGGTGATAGGTTTGTATGAGCCACCCGGGCCCCTACCAGCTGTGCATGTATAGATATAACATTTTGTATGAACAATTGTATAGCTTCCGGATCCACCATAAGGAAGAAAGTTTCATTTTCCTTTTCGTTAGTAGCATAAATAAAAGAAGAGCAGACAGCAAAAATGTCATGATACAATATGTTTTTCCATTCAACACCGTAGTATTAGTTTGCATGTTTTACTTCCAGATACAAAGTTCAATCTCGAACTGCATAAAAATCGAACCACAAAGTACTAGTAGATATTTTGTATAATATCTTTAATAAATCACCAGAATAATGTATACACATTTGCAAATTCGATCACTTAAAGGCTATTTTCAGCAATACTAACACAAGGTTGGTACGTTGCTTGGTCTTATATTTGAGTGGCTGTTTGACCGTTACCGTTAGTAGAAACAAGGCTGTATTTTGTTTTTTCGCTCGACATTGATGATTCCTTCCTTGAAATTTTCTTACAACATTTATCAATTCCAAAGCATGTATTTACTTGTTTTCGGAAGTATTTCCCAGTAATATAGTATATGAAGAAATAGCATGCACTGTTTGATAGGCACATTTCTTCCACTACTTTGCGAATAGCCATGTATTTGAAATATTTTCTCCATGCTGGATCAGCTGCCATCGCTTCTAAATTATTCACAATTGATGGGTCACCGCTTGGCAATTCATTTTGGATGGCATATACAACAGAGGCTGGCAACAGCGTACAAATGAAATAGAACGACACAGTCAAGAGAGTAACAGTAGATGTTTGACTCCCACCGGCATTTACTGCAGGGCCGTGCGCCGTTATTCTCTTAATTTCTCTTATAACCAATATATTAAATATTAAGACACAGAGAGGAACTACTAGGAAAAACATTAGTTCTGTTGTAGCGGTCCATACTGTTTGAAATTTTTGGACATTAACGTCACTGCTTGAAAAACAGTTTTTATATTCCGGATAATATGTCCACAAGTAGGCTTGGACTGAGGCAAACATACATGACAATATAGTCAGAAGTGATATGACAATAATAGCACGACGCACGGTACAATACGTTTCCTTCTTAAATGGATGACACACAGCAATGTAGCGTTCAACGGTGAAACTCAAAACTAACAACGGCGCCAGGTATTGCAGCATCATCATGAGTACGTTTAAAGTTTCACATAACACCGGTTTGCCGTTTGTGGGTATTTCCCATGTATAACTAAGTTCCATAAAAGAAAAATGAATTATCAGTAAAAATGTATGCACGATCGCTAGTAAACCCAAGTATATAGCCGATGAATTTTTTCGGCTCTTTCTGCCCAGCCATACAGTCGCCGATATCGGATTTCCAATAAGTCCAATTATGTACCAGATTGGTGACACAATTCTGTCAATATAAACTGCTTCTGGTTCAAATCGTAAAAGAATTTCCATAACGGAAGGCCGTGCTGGCATGGGGGTTGCATTGTGATAATGCATGGTATAATTATCAAACATACTTGTGTTCTGCATTATTCTGAAAATAGAAATAAAAAATAATATTAGATTTAATTTGTACAATTGTAGTATACTGTACATCGACAGAACTACAAGCAATGGTGAATTCCAGTTCAAGTTCAACACACATACACACATACATTGATATATGAATGTATCCTAAACTGGCAAGCGTACACGAAGTTAAACTATCGACGGGTGCCCGTTTTAAAACACAACGAGAGGTGATATTTATAGTAAATAAATGCACAAAATCCTGTTACTCTCTTCGACCACAGTAGAGCTCTGCATTAAGCATCTATACATATTAATTGATACAATGAATGCATATGAGAGGATTATTTTTGAGAATTTTAAGAAGATGAATATATAAACAAGTAGAAGTAAGAAGTACGTGAATCAAATTGGAATCCAGGATCTGTCTTAGAACTGGCAAATAAACAAAACGGAGATTTAAAAACAGCAAAAGTGAACTCTTTTTCTGCACAATGAATTCTGTTGATATTGCAGGCATATGTGTAGCTAATAGTTATGAATGTAAGCTAGGGGATATAGTAAAGAGCAAACAATTAATTGTTATGTTGTGTACTCATCTTTCATTGCTTGCAGCAATATCTCAATGTAACAATTTTGTCGTTTATTGAAAATGAAATCCTGAACAGTTACTCTAAATGATCGAATAAAACGTGTGACCTTGTATAATTGCTTGCAGAAATCAACACTCTGTTCGGAATTTAATTGTTTATTTATATCTGCATTGTCAATATCAGAGGAGAGGGCTGAGATCCCATAAACCGGTTGAACCACACCATTTTCCCCCAAACAAAACCAGGACTTGGATTTCCAAAGCCATATGTCGTGTTCTCTGTTTTGTGTTCAATGGCTGTATGTTTTGTTGATATTGGTGGTATTGTGGACCATGGTTGCTTAAGCTTTCTTTCTATTAATCAGTGTCGGTATCAAGGCTATTTAGTTCCCTTCCGCGGTTTTGTGCCTGATGTCAGAACTCTACCACATTAACCCTAGTGACACTTACCTCCCATGGTAAACAATAAAAGTTTCAATAACTGTGTGATTAAACAAATTGCTATGATTTGTAAAATGTATTATATTTCCATACATAAACGATATTACAAAGCAGAAATAGATAAAGGAACAAATGAACCATATAATATTCGAAGTCGATGGATTCGTGCCAACGAACTCCAAACACATTTTGTTAAGTGCATTACAAGGTCTTGTATAAATGCTTAACATCTAACAATAGAAATATTTCTGACAGCACACATTTACAATGCAGTGACATTTTCGTTTAAACAGTGATGATCAACAATTCCAACAATATCAACAAAATGGCCAATCATCTCCCATAGCAAATCATAGAACACAAAAAGACTATGACTTTCGGCATCGGAAATCCAGGTTCTGCCTTGTGACATTCTAAAAAAGGGGACGGGATTCCAATACTTCTGCTCTGTTCTCCAGCGACAGAAATAAACAAACGATAAACAAAACTGCACATGTTGACTTCCACTTACAATGGAAACTTCAATGACAAACCTCAAATATCCGACATATGATTAGCCATAAAATGACTCGGTTTGTTTGTTTGTTTATTTGATGGTGTTTAACGCCACTTTCACTCGGAATCGGGATATTGTGTGATTAGATCATGGTGAACAAACATTATCAAAGAATGCATTTAAAGCCAGAATGCGGTGATATTTAGACTGTAATTGCAAGATAATTCTGTAATACTTTGAAGGTTATTCTATAAACCCGTCGTAAGCTCTAAAATAGATACCTATGTTTTGCTCTTAAAGACACCAATACTTGAAAAAACCAGGTGTGTGATTACATGCTCCATGTACGCTTTCATTTCTAATATACTTAACATGAATATGAAAATATGAGAAATAAATTAAATACACAAAGACTGAGGGTGGAAATCCTTCGTAGAGGATTACATATGTTAACATTGACAAAACGTCAGAATTTGAATACAAAATACATAAACTACTTGTAGCTTTACAGCTGTTTAATGTAGTTTTCTCTGAAACAGATGGTTTATCAGATCATAACATTTCTATATTATCATGCGTATTATGTATTATGATGTACTTGTCATTGTTTTTATTTAATTTGCAAAATAAAGAACTTGTCACTGTTTTTATTTGATTTGCTAAAGAATAAGTCGTGTGAACATTTCTTTCCTTGTAAATTCAGAAAAATGGAATAATAAAAAATAATGAAAAGCAAATATACCACTCTGTCAGACGAATTCCTAAATCAAATATCAAAATTGGAGAAAGATATCCCCAAGACACAAATGCTAACAAAAAACAACCTAAAATCTCACACCACCAGAACAGTTCCATAGTCCTGTCGGAAAATTGTAGAAACCGACGAAAAATCGATACTTCTAATATGCATGTACATAACCACTCACTTTCCTGGTTTGGTGCAACGACAATGATAGGTGTAAAAACTAGCTTTAAGTAAGCGACCAAATCGTTCCCTCTTAGTGAAAAGATGCGGTTAACGCCAACCCTCATATATAATGGGTGAGCAGCTTTGTAGTACAGTACACCGACTTCATCTCTTGTTATTCATACTTTTATACCACAAAAGTTGTCATATGTGTAATATTAGTTCTATGAAAGAGTTCCGATGGCCATAACGATCATTAAAATGTTAGATAGTACACAAGGTCGTCGGAAGAGAAAAATATACAATGGTCAACTCTGAACATAAATATAATTGCCAATATCATATCTCGTCATCTTCGCGTAATCGACATAATACTTTTCAGAAAGGCGTATTGAAATCGGTTCTTTATACATCCTTGACTTAATAGTTTAGTACTCTAAAGACGGTGACGTAAAATGTCTGAATACAAGCTGTAAGGTCGAGCGTAACAGATGAGTTCGTAAATTATTAATGGCATATTTGAAGTCTTCCCTTTCATGAATATTTGAGACAATCCAATTACACAAACCGAAGTAATACCACACTGTCGGAACTATACCAAACTCAAAGAGTCGATACCCCTAACACACAAATACAGAGTTAATAAATTGAAAACCTAAACACACTACACCATCAAAACAGTTCCACAATCCAATCGGGTTAGGGTTTATGGTATTTAACGCCACTTTCAACAATATTTCAGCCATATCGTGGCGATTAAAAATCCAATCGGAAAATCGTATAAAGACATGAAAAATGGATAACCCAAAAACAAATATACATAAACACTAATTTTCCTGTTTGGTACATGACCTTCAGAAAAATATAGTGATTAAAACTAGGTGTTGAGCGCCCACACTCCTCCCTCTTAAGTAAAACGATGCGGTCATGAAACTGTCTTCAACAAGTGAGTAAACCGCCGATATAACTAGGTGAGCATCGTTGTAGTATAGAACATCTAGTTCGACTATTTATATCTTTATACCACACAGTCTATCATATATAATACTAGATCTATAAAGGAAGCCGATGGCCATAACCATCATTAAAATGTTGGAAAGTACACAAGGTCATCGGAAGAGAAAAATATACAATGGTCAACTCTGAACATAAATATAATTGCCAATATCATACCTCGTTATCTACACGTAAGCGACATAATACTTTACAGAAAGGCGTATTGAAATTGATTCCTTAAACATCCTGGACTTAATGATTTAGTACTCTAAAGACGATGACGTAAAAGCCTTGACTTAATGTACTCTACAGACTGTGACGTAAAATGTTTGAATACAAGCTGTATGGTCAAACGTAACACATGAGTTATAAAATATAGACTCCATTCGTAGTAACTGTTTCTATATCTCTAGTATGGTGTGCAAAATTTATAATGGCAAAATTGAGGTATTCTCTTACATGAACCTAAGAGACAATCCAAGCGTAACCTAAGAGACAATCCAAGCGTAAAAATTGAAGTAATTGGTCTTCTTCATCTAATGTTCAACATAATTTAAACTGGTATTAGAAGTTTACTAAAAACTAAATGGATTAAAAATATATTAATTAAATGTAAAGATGTTTATATTTCCACTAACAATATTAAGAAAAAATTGAAACTTCGTATTATATCACTGGGTTATCAATCCAGTGGGGGTAACAGCATTGATAAAAACGCAGATATCTTATTTAGTGCACCCAACGGTCTTATGCAATAAATGGAATAGTCTTCATCTGGTTTGTTAATGTCACATAATTGGGACATCCAAATCATTTAAATCTTTGGTAGCCAAAAAAAAAAAAAAAAAAAAAACAGAATAGCAAACATTGATTAAAGCTCCATATACCTCAGGGAAATGAACCTTAGTTGTAATTATAATTATATAACATATTGAACAAACGTATAAACGGTGTTCGGTTCGTCTTTACCTCCAGTTGTTTGTAGACTGGTTCATGTTTTATCTACGTCATTTTTGCTTGTTTGGGTATAATGGTGTCCAACACATATTGTGTTGTGTTTTTCTCCGTCTTGTATACCCAATGTTGCCTGTCTCTCTGGATTTTCCATTTTTGATTGCCCCTTCGGTATTCTCTAACGTTATTCCATCTTTTCTATCAGTGATTTGTCAACCCTAGCAAAGTTCCAGATGATATTGAGAACTATGACCATTATTGAAGAAGGTCATATTGATAACGATGTCTGTAAGATTGCAGCGACTGCTTAGTTCAATAACCCAGCATCTGCGCGATACTAATTAAAACGCAAAGATGTACACATTTTGGTGTTCACCGTCAAATAAATATAATAATGTCATTTTCACAATGACATTTTGGTATAATTAAGACATACTGTGACATTGAGATGGCCATTAAGATTGTCCATCGTTCATACACTTTTGTATTTTTTTCTGTTAGTTTTATGGTATGATATCAAATGTTCCTTTACGTCTGTGTTTATTTCTGTAATGTAGTAAAAGGTTCACGGCCAAAAAGAGTCTACATGAAAAATTCTTAATACTACAATTGTCTGACTTGATAATGTTTTGAGAACATAGAATAAGTCATAATGTCATTGGATTGAATACAACACTTGAATGACCACATCAGTTTACTTACAGGGGGTTTAAAAATAAAAGCAATGCACCGATTTAAAGCTTTGAGATAATGCACAATGCAAATAAACATATTACTTGTTAGTTATTACGGCAGCTGTTGCACTTATTATTTTTTATGAAGAATATATATTTTATTTCTTTTCCTTCAACAATAAAAAAAACATATTATTCCGCATTCAATATTTTTTCTAACAACTAACCTGAGAAGAAATTGCAAATATCTGTTCCTCGTTTGTTCATCCATTTTAAATATATGATGATG
Organism: Gigantidas platifrons; assembly: GCA_002080005.1. Classification (NCBI taxonomy): domain Eukaryota; kingdom Metazoa; phylum Mollusca; class Bivalvia; order Mytilida; family Modiolidae; genus Gigantidas; species Gigantidas platifrons. The sequence goes on along the minus strand of MJUT01019009.1, from coordinate 435,781 downwards.
GTATTTCAGATGGTTAATCCAGACTATGTATTTTACATTATGTGCCACTAGTGAGCTTGTAATGTCTCGATTTAGTAATTTTATTATTTTACTGCCAGAATGTAATGTGACAGCAGAGCAATTATGTTTTCCGTCATAGTTATTTCACCAATGAGACTATTATACAAAACAGGAAATATCATTTTCAATATCATATTTTTTCTGTCCAAAACTTCATTAATTCTTAATAGTATGCACATTACTACCGCTATCAGCCAGTTTGTTTACACAAAAAAAACTACTTGTTTTCTCACTGTTGTTGTGTGATTTGTTCAAATTACCACATGGTCATCTCATAAATTAACGGTTAATTTACAATTTGTTCGTGAACTACCGCTAATGTGTCAAATAGCTAATTAAAACGTATATTGCTAATACGTTAGGTAAAGTGCTTGTGAGGCTATTGGGGGGCGAACTGATTGGATTCAAATTAAATTTGGTACCAGTTTAACAAATATAAATCTTAGCTAGTAATCAGTTAACTGTGTCTTCTTTTTATTTTGGAGTGAAATCGAATCTGGGAAAGTTTTTCTTAATTATTGTTGGTTACAACTGTTGGAGATCCCACTATCAAAACGGGGAGGGGGGGCTGGAATTCCATTTATCGGTTTGACACCACTACATTTTTATGTCTGTTCATACAAAGACCTGACTGAATTTCAATTGACATTCGTCATGGTTTCACTTTGTGTTGAGTGATTTGAGATGAGCAGTAGGTGTTTGTTTTGTTGATATTGGTGAAATGGTCATCTGATAAAGCACACCTGTTCATTTGTACCATAAGGCTATTCCAACACTCATTTGCAATAAAGTCGACAAAGGACAATACTATTGCTTAAGACAATTAAAAAAGCATCTGGCGTATAAGGGAATTCATTCTGAGCTTTAATATTTTAGAATCACGAATTTAATTAAGTCATTAAATATATTTTCATCATGTCAAATTCTTGTACGTGACTTTTACAACCAAATCACATTGAACATCTATGATTTTACTTACTTCAAGATATTTAATAATTCCTCTCTACTTAACGAAAGCATTGTGAATCTTCTACCGGAACCGTATGTATTACAAAATGTCTATACCATCCCATTATATTTCCTAATTACAGACCACAAGGTCATAAATTACACACGGAAACATTTTAAATAAAGTGTGTAATGTCAATTTCAATTATAAGATGTTCCCGGTAGCAATGTATTTCAGTGTGTGTTGTCCTATGTTGTGTATTTGTTTTCAAACTTAACGTCTAGCCCACAGGTGACGTACCTGCTAAATACAGATACAAAATAATTCAGAAACTGATATCATCTGTTTAATGTTTACTGTTTAAATTATTGGATAATTATCCCAGATACTATGTGTCCATTAAGTATTTGTTTTCCCCGGTTATTGTTCGCTATTTCTTAAGATTAACTGTAATTTTATACAAAATCAAACAGATGTTCATCTAGTATAAAGAAGTCACCTATTGCATGGGACGTTTTAATTATCCATATATAGAACTACACCGGGTATTTATACAGACGCACGGTGCATTCAATTGATAAAAAAAATAATAAACAAATGCATAAAAAAATTTAATATATAAAATATTAGCTCGTGCAAGAAAAGTTTGAAGATAAGGTAATCAGAATCCGTATATCGAAGAACACAATGAGCAAAAGAAAAAAATACAAAAGGACGAACAACGATCTACAAAACATACACATAAAACTATTTTTACCTTATAAATAATTAACTGCTGGATATTTCATACATATTTAGAACGTGTTGAACAATATCTAAAAACTATATAGAAATAAGGAAAGGATGATTCAACCTGGAATCTTGACTGCCATTTGAAATGTACGGAATATTGAGTAGGGATAACACCAAATAGCTACAGTTGTACAAATTCGCCAACTATTTTTTTGGGGGGAATCTACAAATGCGGTCTATAATGGGTTTTTGTTTCTATTCTATAACTGTCACTTTCGGGACTATTCTGCAAAATTTCCTGCCCGGTAAAAATACGTTTTTTCTTCTTTTCTTTTTATCATTATTAAAACCGTAAGCAAAATAGGGATTGTCGATTTCCTTGACACAAATAAAACAATATCAGTTACACTGGTCAGTAAACAAAACAATAAATAGTGGTCATAAAGGCAGGAACTAATGTAGTGTCCTTTGTATATTAGAATACGATCTTTATAAGGAGTGTGGACAACTAATATAGTTCTCTAAAGAGATAAATACAGATTGCTCAATTATTTGTTTAATAACTGGTCATCTATGGTGTAGTGGAGATATCACTTAATCAAATGATTGGAAGCATTGTATGACGATATCTCCTTTTCATAATGAAAGACATGAATTACGAAGAACAATGCTATCATATCATACAGAGTATTATTATGAACACAAAGAATGTGGACATATTTACAAGCATGTCACTGATACTTGAGTATCTTACACATCGATATTTAAAGATATATATGTTCCAGACCATACGCGTATTTGGACCGTACTCATACTCATACGGTCTAGTACGAGCTGGACCATAAAGGTATTTAGACCATATGGGTTTTTTTCAATACTAACATTATATCATAAACTTTTATTGAGTTTTACAAATTACATTTATCATAATTATTATTACTTTAAACAAAACACCATCACCTCATGAAAAGTACCGGTAAACAGTTTTTGAACTATAATGCAATTTTAATTGTCTACCTGAATCACATTTTCGCATGCATGCCCAGAGTGATACTTGCTGCTACAAGGAACGCCGGACTTTCTTTGTTCATTAATGTTCCCTTGCATTTACATCTTTTTCTTGCAAGAGAAAAACTTGCTTGTTTTGCAGCAGCATGCAGAGAAATTTCTTCTTTTTTCCAATGCGAAGTTTCAACCTAACGTGTCAAAAGTTCTATATCACCCATATCATAACATGAATTTAACACACCAAATTCACATGATAATTTGTACAAACTTGCATCTTTACCAATAATATCATCAACCCTACACAATAATCGTGGTAGATCACCAGATGCCCTATCAACAATAGGTATTCTTACGGTTACAAAACTACCTTTTTCAATTTTTGCATTAGACTTTGACACTTTCTTATATTTTCTCATCGTATTTTCAACAGATTTTTTATAATTTCTGTCCAACATCTGTCTTATCCTGTCGTGAGTTGTAAATTGTCCGTCGTCTGTTTTCACGGTACAGTTTCTGTCGTCAGTAGGGTCAACTACAATGTCGTTCAGTACCATAAAGTCATCAACTGCCATGAGTTCATCCTGTGTAGGTATGTAATCTGTAACATCGTAAGTCTCAGAAGATATTTCCGTCGTTTCAGTTCGTCTTCGTTTTCGGGTCGGTTGTACGTGTACGTCAGCCATAATGGAAAACACGGTAGTCTGAGCAGCTTAAGTCGACCATCGAATACCCGCGGGCACTGCTAGTCTCAATTTGTGCGTCAGTCACAGTTCGTGTCTGTGAACATGTCTGTTCATCGGTATGTGAATCCGTCTCGATTTCTGTCTGCGAGTTAGTCTCGGTTTCTGTCTGTGAGTCGGTCTCAATTTCTGTCTGTGAGTCGGTCTCAGTTCCAGTCTGTAAGTCTCCGTCTGTGTCAAACATGTATTCGACCTAAATATGCTTCAAATGTTTCTTCCCACATTCTGTTTACTGGCGATTACTTTATTCAATTTCAAACTATTTTGTTAACTGCGAATGAGCAGAATTCACTTATTACGAACATGCTAAATTCAAGACATGTAAGTTTGTAATAGATTAAACTATACTTATTTCTAAATTGTACAACTGCGATCATTAACTTTTTTTAAATATATTTTAGATTCGAATAACGTTGATCTGTAAAATATTTTTGAAGCCTCGATAATCTTTTAAAACTAGGCAGACCGTACGCGTATGGTTCGACCGTACGCGTACGGTCCGACCGTATAGGTATTTTGAAAAAATACGCATACGGTCCGGACCGTACGCGTACGGTCCAAATACGCGTATGGTCTGGAACATATATATAAATGCCACTTCCACTCTTTAGTTCTTCATTTTCATTAAATGTGGACTACGTCATTACAAGTATGACCACCCAAAAATAGTTTCCAGCTGTGTAATATATATACGTCAAAATTTTACATGTAATGAATGAAGAAAAACGTCTTTTTTTTAAATTCTCAAAGTTTTGACAAAAATTTTGAAGATACAGCTATAACTAATAAACAATGTCAATGTCGAAACATTGACTACTATTGACCGATGATCCCCTCGGGGATTAATAATCAACCTCGATCGAGTGATAGTAATAAAAATGGTAGATATCTAATTTAGTACGCACAATGCGTTTCTGGAATAACCTTCAACCATTCATAATAAATGTACTGTCAATCAAAAGCTCAAGTATTTGGAAAATGTGGTTTCAAAGAACGTTTTGTAATAATCGATGTGTATTTTTACATAAAATTTGCCGCTTCCTGAAGCAAGATAGTTGTACCTAACTTTGATATTCTTTTTTTATGAAACAAAGTTGAACCCATTTTTTTCATTTTGTCTTTTAGTTTATAATGATGAATTGTGTAAATGGTAGATAAGTCAAAAGTTGTAATGCTATTACATGGTTGTATACATGCCCGGTATTATGAGGTGAGGGGTTTAATTGCTGTTCTCTGTAAAACATGCAGTGTGTTGCTGTGTGTACATGAACAGTCGACAGTAGATAAAGCTCGGGATCCAATTAGCTTAAAGGACTAATGACACAAAAAATAAAATTCTCGATTTTGTTTGATTTGGACATTAAATAAACTATAAACATTGTCTTAATTGAAAATAACGCCCTAGGACGCCCATTTTATTGATTATTACCTTTTGATATCTCCGCGATCTGTGACCTCTACATTTTAATGAGCTGAGTGGTCACGTGATTACGTGACGTGACGTCACATGCGCCAAAGGATGGCTTCCATGATAAACGATCAGTTGAGCGATCGAAGATGAGACAGTAAACAGCCGATAAATATCATGGACAGTGATGACAGTAATATCTCCGATCATGTTCGTGATTTAGACATCCAGCCGTATCAGTTCGAGCCATTATATTCAGTGATTTAGCTAGCGCTCGTCACTTTCGTCATTGACGATTGATTTCCGAAAGTTACGAGTATTCCCGTACCCAATTCGTCACTTGAATTTTCAAAATAAAAAAAAATCGTAGAAAAATGTTTGTAACAATCCATTCTTCTTTTTCATTTGCTGATTAAAGCTAATTTGGCCTAGTCACTACAATGACAATTTTATTACATTTTACAAGCCAATCAACGGATTATAGAATTTGTGTTTTGATTGCATAATCTTTGATCTCATGGACACCTGGTTTGACTTACCTGGTAATGATAATGATTCCGACAAAGAATTCAATCAACGATAATGAATTTTTTTTATAGTTATCGATATGGCATGTACTCAAAATGCCACAGTATGTATTCTAAATGGACATATTTTTGTAATCGTCATTTTGAGAAAGTCGCGGTCAAAATATATATTGATTGATTGTAATCGTCATTCATTGTACAATAATCGTCACAATGTCCGCCACAACGAACT
>MJUT01019009.1:401450-427918 GCA_002080005.1 Gigantidas platifrons | reverse complement strand
CTCAAAATCCTGGCTAAATCCCTGAATAATGATGAAAGTCAACAGGAAAGAGAACATTCAACATCAGAAGACTCCGATATCGATGAAAGTTCCCAAGCTCAGGACAGACTGATAAACACCGACTGGTGAGGTTTTGTTTATTTGTTGACAATAATCGAAAAGAAAACACGCGATTGAACGAAAAACTGAAATAATATAAGTCAACAGGTTGTTCTGACGATGATATCGTACCCCGTATCTCATATTTTAGCCTTGGGCAGTAATCAAACAAGTGACATGTTTATTGATCACTGCTTTAATTTTCTAATTAGGGGCACAATCATAAATATTTGGTTACACTTTTGAATTTTTGTCTTTTACAGAGAAAAAACAAATAAATAAATGACAATTGAACTTACAAATACTTCTCAATTAATTCCATTCAGGACACCATTTGAAACTTCTTGTTATTTCACCCACGTGGATGTTTGTTTTGGTTTGCTAATCACGGCTTTGTTATGGAAATTTCGTATCGATATTAATCAGCTGATTTAGAAATGGATGACTGGCGCATGTGACGTCACGAGTGGTTCAACCTCGTTATCGCACTCAAAATCTGCATAATTTTTAGGTCAGCAGAAAGGGCGATATCGTTAATCACATGAAAGTGAAAAAGAAATTATTTTTACAGCATTTTGGAAGTATTTCACTAAGTTTTGTGAACAATTTAAAAATCGTGTCATTTGTCCTTTAAGGCCGTTCCTGGTTGTACGCGTATGCACTCTAGCAGATCTTTAACATTTCATAGAATCCGTTTATGATTCACAACACCCCTGAAGTAGCTAGTGGCACAGTAACTCTGAAGTCCGGGTTTAATTGATGTTAATCGTTAAGAAAGAGATTTTGTTGAGCATTTGACAGACACAGCAATACAACAATGATTGTAAGGACACTATTCAGCTATTCAATAGCGTGCAGATCTATTTCTTCATTTTGGGTTCAAATTCCAATTATGTTTCCATTATGAATGATTAGAACCCTTGTAACGTAAAGGATTTGAACCCCAGACTTGAATGCTACCTCCGTGTTGGTATAAGTACCATTATGTAAGATATGAATATCAGTTTTGAGGTCAGTAGTTTAAAATGTAGAAACCAGAGCAACAAAATTAACTTTCAAGATCTGTATCATGTATGATATTTGACTTAATCTACTAAATATGTGGACATACATTGTTAATGTACGAACACACGTTCTTCTCAGTGTCCATTTTTGTTACAATAGTAATCTAGATTGGATCACTAACATTGACCGTAAGCTCGTATTAAGCTTACGCTAATATCAATGCAATTAGAATTATATGCCTCCTAACACGGGAGCGACACGATATATTGATTAAAAAGCAAATTCTATCTTGTCATATAAATATATTGTATCTATAAAGCTACCAATATTAATTTATAGCCATACATACAAATGTGCGTATTTCTATATTCTATTTATTTAACTTATTCAAATTGACCTTGGCCACAAACAGCTGGAAAAACCAATATAATTAATCCAAATTAACGATAAAAAAATTAACTACGATCGCTCTTTATTAGATTGTGGAGTCGTTGATTGTGTTAGCCTCGCAAACAGACAACAAACTACCACACGACCTCCCAGTATCAGTTTTGTAGATCTGATGGTGTATGTTTTAAATTCCACATCTATAATATTCTCGTCACATAAAATCTTTACTGCCAGTTAATATTAAGACGAGGGATAATTCTCGCATTTTGTCCGGAAATTAATTTGCCACCGATTTAAGCCAGTAACAGATATTCATAGTTCACTTAGTGGTCACTATCGTTGTGTTAGAATCAGCTAAATGGCGAACGTGTTTGTTTTGTTTTGTTTTGTTTTTTTTTTTTTTTGTATACCTTACGGGAAGATATGTAATAATGACCTTATTGCATGAACATTTCTTAAAAATGTAATTAAATGAAGAAGTAGAGTTTTCACACGTTGTAAATCATGAAATAAATTACGAAATGTATTAAGACATGTTTGAAGTTACCAAAGGCATTATTAGGTGCCGTAGGAGAGTAGTCTTGGTTTTTCTCAATATATGCTTTTCTCTTTAGTGTTTTGTCGACCGTTGATGTTCTTTGGGTCCTTTTCCGTTTGTCCTTCGATTAACGGTTTCTGTTTGCGCCTTTGGTATCTTCAAACTCTTCAATGTTAGGTTGTACATAAGACTTGAATATAATATGGAAACGGTGGTATACTTTGAAGTAAGATCGCAAGATTTAATAGTCAATACCAACTCTTTTGATATGTTCGCGAGTGAAAGGATACTTTGTAGCAAGTTGTCGATATCTTTATGGAAAATGAGACAATTCTGTAATAATCTCCGACTTAGTAGCTTAGTTCTGAAAAGATGGTGACGTTATATGTAAAAAGTATAAACATAAACTGCAAGCTCGAGCATAGTGTATGAGTTATTTAAAATAAACGTCATATATTGTGAATATATTACTATCAAGGTCTGTACAATTTATAATGGCAAAATTGAAATCGTATCCTTTGCCATACAGTCTGATAGAATGTTGACCATTGGTATCAGACTTGAGGTAAATGCCAAGAAATACTGATGAAGTCGTTTGTGTTATTACTTTTATCTCAAATTCTTTGTTGGTATATTAATAGCATCCAGTTAGCAAATTATGATTATTAATAAATAGAACATTATCAACATACATGAATATGTGATTTTGTAATTCTTTTGTCTTTGATGAGTTTTTGGATAAAATATACCCCTTTGGAGTAATGGAAGATTGGCAAGGAGAGGAACACAGTTTGTTCCTATGAGAATGCCAATAATATATTTAAAAATGTGTCCTAAGGGAAATGATTCTAACAAACCAATCATTAATTAAAGAGTCAATTTCGAAATTGGGAAAATAGACTACTAACAATGGATATCTTAACATTTCAATCTTGTAGCATGTAATTGTAAAATTATCCAATGTGTAAGCACGTAATACAAGCACGCGACAAAACATATCGAACAATTCTATATAACATATCAAAATTTGACATCGTTCAAAGCTAACGGCATTCAGACTCGATACCGGTATTGCGTCAACATAATCATTATATCGGCAAAACCCAGATAGCTTGCAGTAATTTGGTAACGAACATAGGAAGTATAGATATGATTCCAGAAGTGTCTAGATTTTGAAATCTCTATATATACTAGAGTGTTGATGAAGTAATCACGTTCAGGGTTAAATTGGAAAAGCAACAATTTGTGATTTCTCTTTTAAACGAGACTGAATTAATGGTTGTCTTAAATGTTCAACTTTTCATTTCCTTTGTCCTCAACTTTTTAATTTACAGCAAGTTAATTAAGACGTTAATTTTGATAATTGCCTCTATTACAACCCGGGTTACTGTCTAGAATTTCGCACACAATTGAATCTATGCAAGACAAAAGTGACTCTATGACATTAATATTATTATTATTATTATTATTATTATTATTATTTCAACGCAGTGTTTTTAGAAATATTTCAACTATTTTGTACGTGAAATAGATTCCTATCTGTAACATTTGTAAATATAATGAGTTGACTAGAGCACAAAAAAAAACCATTTGGAAAAACTAAATGATTAAGCAGAAGCCATAAACTAACGACAGACAGAAAATCTAATGGCCAGAAGAAATAGGACAAAAAGACAAGCAATAACCAATAAAAAAAACTAAACATTGATCAACACGAATCCCACAAAAAGGTAGGGTGACCTAGTGGCACATGTTGTGTTACTACTGTGACACATATATTCAGTAACGATTAACGTGGCACATGTCATGTTACTACTGTGACACATATATTCAGTAACGATTAACGTGGCACATGTCATGTTACTACTGTGACACATATATTCAGTAACGATTAACGTGGCACATGTCGTGTTACTACTGTGACACATATATTCAGTAACGATTAACGTGGCACATGTCATGTTACTACTGTGACACATATATTCAGTAACGATTAACCAAGTCATAGTAGCGACAATGCAACTTTCGATGTGATGACATCAACTTAACTACTAGGAACTCTTGGTAGGAAGCACAATATCTAGAATATCGCATCAATAGATATATATATATATATACGCCGTATGCATGTGCTGCATAAATGTCGCGATCTATAAATGGAAATTTCACAATGGGAAAATTAAAATAATCTTGAAATTATGTTTCATTTTATTATGATCCATACGATAAAGTGACAAAAAATACCTGACCCTTAAGGCTTTTACCACAGAAACAAGGAATTGTGTAGACTATTGACTGGATTACATGCAATTTATCATTGTTTTGTAAGGGTCAACCGCCCTCCTAAGTAGAAAATATACTGCAATATCCAAGGTGCAAGATATGCAGCGAACATAGATCAATCATAGTCATATGTGCCATCCAGAGTGTCCTTGTCCTTTTGGTTGACGGAAAATAGAAATAAATAACTTCCTTCCCAACAGCCATTAGCTCTTTGTACATTTCCATTATTTTGAAAATGACCGATTTGTCTATACGTTTGTTACTATCAATTGCCAAGGGGCATAAAATGGAATTTGAGCCTATTATCAATTAGATTTATCAGATCAAGAAACATTTTTTTTTCATAAACATTTCACATTTATGGGATTGAAAACACAGTAAGCAGGATTTGAAGGATAAACCTTCAATTTGGTTGCGTATACAGCCAGACTAAGCTTGATTCGTCTGTATTGTAACCAGGGTTCGTTTACTTCAACATAAAAACTATTTCAATCGGAGAAGTTCTAAATCCCTCCCAGAGAGAGCTGTAATCCTGGATCGTTTATTGTATCAAGAATTTTAATGTATGATTTACGGGAGACCCCATAATCTAAGATACCCTAATCTAGTTTTGATCGAATTAACGATCTTTATAAATCTAATAAAAATGTTTAAGCAGTACCCCAGTCGGTGCTCGACAAGACATTTTAAATCTTAAGTGCGTTAGTTAGGGTACTTAATTTAGAACGTTTTGATATGAGAAAGAAACATGAGAGTTTACTGTACAGCGTTTGAAACATTAAGTAGGCACTTAGTTTGATGATAGCCTTCATGGTTGTGATATGAGGAAGTAAATTGAGTTTACTGTCAAATATTAATCCATGAAATTTAGTTTATTTACTGTTTTCATGGTACGGAGTATCGGTGTAAGGAATGACCACAGATACGTTCCGTTTGTCGTAATCACAATCTGGTCCTTTCCCCATTCATAACTTATCACCTGGTTTGTAACAGGAGTAACACAACGGATGCCACATGTGGAGCAGAACTGCCTATCCTTCCGGAGCACCTGACATCACCCGGTTGTTAACAAAGTTCGTGTTGCTCGACCTTTAGTTTTATGTTTAATGTTTTGTAAATCGTTGATTGTCCTTTTTCATTTGGTCATTGTATTGTCTGTCCTTCCTCCATTTATTACCTCTTTGCTATCGTCAAGCTTTTCTTAAGAGGGAAGTAGTATAAAATGAGCTCTATGTCGGGATATAATTTTCTTCTACTGCAAAAATACATTCTTAGAGTTTTAGAAGAAAAACAATCCACCCATTTTCCATACCCTATTTTTCTAATTTTTAAGACATAGTTGCAATTAATTTAATTCGACATTATTCGTATTTTTTCATCGATAACCAATCAAGATCATTAATGGCATAGAAACACTTTAAATAAAACTTGTCTACACTCTAAATAATGTAACAAAAAAATATGGCTACTGTACAGAAAGCACGCTTCTTGTTCAAACAGAGCAGAAAACGTTGAGTTTACTTTTAATTTAAACTGTTCGTTTTAAAAAATGGAAATGAATCGAGTAGACAACTATTTCATAAAGATCTACAATGTATTGAAATTCAATATGCTCACACAGATGAGACTACAAATAACACAGATGTAGAATAAATGAAATATATTGTTTGATATGCTTCAAGGTACTAAATAAATAAAAATAAATAATTAGAAAAGTTTGAAGATCCATAAATCGAAGGAAAGACAATACAATGGCCAAAGGAAAAAGGACAAACGATGTCAACGAAACACTACACAGGAAACTAAATATTTGACTGCACGAACCCCATTACGATCCGGGGGGATAACTCATGTTCTCCGGAATGGTACATAGTTTCTACCACACGAATGGCATCGTCGTGTTACTTTTACTAAAAATTCAGTGATATATATTGAACTAGCCAATATGACCTGATTGCTGCTGCGACCAAACTGGAGGGAGGTATGGTGTTTAATGCCACTTTTCAACAATAGTTCTGTTATATTGTGGCGGTCAGTTTTATTGATGGAGGAAACTGGTGAAAACCACCGACTTGTCGCAAGTTACTGACAAACTTTGCAACCTAATGTTGTATCGAGTACACCTCGCCATGAGCAGGATTCGAACTCACAACTACTGTAAATCCCACTACCATACGATCACGACAACGACGGTCCATTCCTACAAACGGAACCGATACTGTTAGTTTTAAAGATCTCTTCAATGATAAGTCGTTAGGTGCTAGAGTATCGCCAGAGAAGATACAACAAACATCTCACTTTAATTATATTGCTAATTTTAAATAGTACATATTTTCATTGTCATTGATATGACACGTTGTGCTTTTAGAAAACATATTTCAAATAGGAGTATTCATTGTTAATGTTAAAAGAAAAGAAAGACAACTCCAAAACAACTCGAAACAAAATAGAAGAGAGTAGTAATACAGGTATGTAGTTGGCTTTTAACAGGACTAGGCCAGGGGACAAACTTTTAACAGGACTAGGCCAGGGAACACACTTTTAACAGGACTAGGCCAGGGGACAAACTTTTAACAGGACTAGGCCAGGGGACAAACTTTTAACAGGACTAGGCCAGGGGACAAACTTTTTTGCTTTATCTTATTGAGGGAGGTGATGAAATATACGTATCAATTCGAGAAGCAAATAATAAATCCTCCCCTCCCTATCAGAAAAGACTCCCCATGACAATTCAAGTTTATGTGCAATAATTCATTATTGTAACATGAAAGTATTATTTTCCTTTGATCTTTTTATTGTTTGTATAACAGAATGTAAGCAACAGTAAAGAACTATGAAATAAATGTACATGCAGATACGAGATATTGCACACTTTAAATCTTAGCTCTGTAGTTTTATTACTCTCAGAGAGCCGTGCAATAATCAACGACCTAGGTGTGATAGTGCATGGCTTCATTTATAACACGGTTTTCAAAGTTAAACGGTAAAACAATTTGTTTAACCGTTTTACTCGGAAAACCGTGGTTTAAATATTACGTAACTAAAGTTGTTTTACTTCAACATGTGCAATTAATTGGAACTGAATGTTAGCTTGTTAATGGAGCATATAGTTACAAATGTAAGATAAAGCGGCAATAAACTGGTGTTGCTTTGACATATTTTATTTTTGAAACGATTAATCGTAATTCTATGTGCACACTTGGGTACATATTTGGATCCTGCTGTGTAAACTATACAAATTGTTTGTAAATAAGTATTGATATGATGATGACTCTTGATTCTGTTAATTAAAAATGTTTGATCTGTTTAATTGCAAATACAACAGCTTGTAAAATATTGCTTATTTGCATAAAGTAATTCAGATTTTTTTTTCATGAAGACTGTTTCAACTCTTTACTATATAGCACTTGTTAGACAAATATGCCGTTTATCCCCACTTTCAAACTATTGAACTTAAGACATTCTTTAACCGGATAACAGTAATATTCATGGGAGCATTTATTTTATACCATGTTATTTATTCTTATTTTTGTCTTTATATCTTCTGAGAAAAGATTAAGAAATGTAAAAGTTGGAAATGTTGAAAAAATTCAGGCAAATGAAAATGTTCTCGATAAAGAACAAATTTTCCGTTTAAATCATTTTCGTTATAAATACATGTAGGATGTCGAAATCCAAAATAGGCAGCCATAGTATACCGCCTCGAGGTATGACTTATTGACGATAGTAATACAACGGGTGTCACTACTGGAACAGGAACTTCTACCCCTTCCGGGGCACCTGAGTTCATCCCCCGGTTTATAGTGGGTACGTGTTGCTCAGTCTTTAGTTTTCTGTGTAGTATTCTGTAGATGATTGTTTCACATCCCTTTTCTTCTCTTTTTCTTCTGGCCATTACATTGGTTGTCCTTCTTAGAGTTACGGTTTCTGATTACCCCTTTGATATCTTCAGATCTTTTTTGTAGCTTTACTATTATATCAACCAGAACATTTGAGTATTTGATAAAAAAAAAAATTGCGTTGCATGGTTCAACATGACGAATTCATCGTTATTTGACAGACATTAAGGGTAATTTGATGCACTTTACGTTTTATTTACAATAATTAAAAATACAAGTCAATATTCTTTCAAGGTGGAACAAAATGACGTCTGGTTCGGGTTAAGTACTACATCTGGCGTACATTCACCAACAAAGTATTATGTAATGTGCATGTATATAAACTGGCGTACACGTGTACTCTCAATCGCATTTTTGTTTAGTCAACTCAGATATATATTTAGTTCTAGTAATAGTTTAGATAAAATATTGTATCTGATTCTTATTTTAATATATTTCTGTACGTTGTAAAATCACAACATTTTAAAACAGCTTTTAATCGATACACGTTAGAAAAAGCCGAAAGGGACAATCAAGAATGTACAATCCAGATAAAACGGTAACATTGGGTACATAAGACACACGACGAACACAAACAAAGCAAAAAAGATGACACAGAACACTAAAAACGATGAGTAAGAAGAGTTCGAAGATACCAAAGGGTAATCGAAATCCGTAAATCGGAGAAAGACAGACAACACAATGACAATACGGACCCCACCAAACACCGGAGAAAGACAGACAACACAATGACAATACGGACCCCACCAAACACCGGGGATGAACCCAGATGCTCTCGAAAGGTACGTAGTGACTCCACCAAAATCTGGGGATGAACCCAGATGCTCTCGAAGGGTAAGTAGTGACCCCACCAAACACCGGGGATGAACCCAGATGCTCTCGAAAGGTAAGTAGTGACTCCACCAAAAACTGGGGATGAACACAGGTGCTCTCGAAGGGTAAGTAGTGACCCCACCAAACACCGGGGATGAACCCAGATGCTCTCGAGGGGTAAGTAGTTCCTGCCTCTTATAGACTCCCACCATGTTACTCATATATTCAAGACGTGTTGGACACCACTATGCACAAACAAACACAAATAACATAAATAAGACATGAGCCCTCCTACAAACCACTGAAGGTACAGACGGACCGAAAATCGTTCATAAGGCACTTAAGTGGTTTATATCAACATTTCATATCTTCGTATTATTGCATAAGAAGATGTACATTTGACTTTTATACTTCTTACATTTCAATGGTGTTTTATTTGATCGATTGATTTTTGGTGTTTTAACGCCACTTTCAACAATATTTCAGCTATAGCATAGTGACCAGTTTTAGTGGTGGGGGAAGCCGGAGAGAACCACCGACCATGAGCAAGCAACTGGTAAACTTTATCACTTGCGAGTCGAGTGCACTTTTTTTTTAATTTACAAAGCCGGGAGCGAACCCACGCCGTATTGGTGATAGGCTTGTATGAGTTGTTAGAGCCAACGACCTAACTCATTGAACCACCCGGGCCCCTTCAATGGTGTTTGAGTCCATCGGCTAATAGAACAATATTACACACATGACACATGTTGTGTCACGGAGATTAAATATATGTGTGTTTGGGGTATCGATTTTAACTCTGTTTCAACGATTTTCCTATTCGATTTCAGGATTATTCTTTAGTGCGGTATCTTTTATTTTTAATTTTAGTACTATAAATTTATAAAAACAGTTCTTTTCCCACTATTGTGATTTTCTTGAAGATATGTTCTATCTGCCATAAGTATAATGCCTTTATCTTTAATAGTGTGTTTTTTTTTTATCTCCGATATATTGTATTAAGTGGTAAAAATATGATACAGAATTATATCTACCATTTGTTTACCTATAGGTTATCATGTCAGTATTAAATCTGAAGGGTGCTTAATCTATAAGTTCAATTACATCCGATAAAACATTTATATACTAATTAAATATATTTAAAAATAAAACCGCTGCTAAAATTCTGATAAATTGGTACTTGATAAAACAGTTTTGCACCTGTTGCAGTTGTCCATATTTATATAGAACATCAATCATTTTCACTGCATGTAACGTGTCAACAGTTGATTACATTTTAAGAAATATTCTATAAAGAAAGCCTCTCGTACTTCTGTTTCCATTCAAATGGCTTTTTATTAAAGTTATATTGATTGATTGATTGGTGTTTAGCGCTGACTTTTGCAGTATTTCAGCTATATCGTGATGTGAACATATTGTACGTATATTAACTTAAGACTTTTAGTTATAAAATTTAGGTTTGATTTTGGTTTTATGGTGTTTAACGCCACTTTCAACAATAATTCAGCTATATCTTGACGATCAGGTTTATTTGTGGGAGAAACCGGAGAACATCACAGATCTGTTGCAAGTCATTGACAACCTTGATGTTGTATCAAGTACAGCTCGCCTTACCGGAGTTCGATCTCACAACGTTTTTTTTTTTTTAGTTATAAAATTTAGTATAATAGTGTACGTAATAATATCTACAGAAAAAATCAAAACCAATCAATGTCCTACAAAAAATAATATATTTAAAGAAAATAACACGACAGATTGACTGAATGGAAGAAGGAAGAAATTATATTCCAAAAATTTAAAGTTCTCAAATAAAATGTCTTTAAACGATATAGTATACGTAATTATCTAAAGAAAAAAATCAAAACCAATCAATACCCCCCGAAAAAAAAATGTGAAGAAAATAACAAGACAGATTGCTTGTATGCACGAAGGAAGAAATTATATTCCAAAAGTTTAAAGTTCTCAAATAAAATGTCTTTAAACGATATGTAAACATGTAATAATTACCTGATAAGTTAGATGAATTCCTTTAAACCGTTAAGTATATGTAAGAATTACATGTGTGTAAAACAACTTGCTTGAACAATCTGATACCTATTTAACGATACATTAAAAATCAACAGCTGCCGCATTGACAAATGTTTATTCAAATCGATTTTAATTTGTTTAATCAACAAACGAATGTAGACTTTTATTTTAAAGCCTTAAAGCTCTGGTCAGTTGTGATTACATTCATTATTAAAGCCAATAGCGATTCATAAAATATTTATCAATTTAAGTACCTGATAGTCTGGTAAATCAAATAGCCATGTGTTCTTAAATAGAGAAGCAAGCGTCCCCTTTAATTTTATCTAACCCATTTGATTTCCTAATTTTTCCGTTGCTCTTTCCTATTCCCCATATTTTATTGTTGTTGCTAATTTTTTCCGATTCGCTTACGTTTTTTCCCAGTCATATTACAAATTCCCACCAAGCTATATCTAGTACAATATTTAAACCAAATTATATCTAGTACAGTTTTTTTAACCAGGTTATATCTAGTACAGTTTTTACCAGGTTATATACAGTACATTTTTAACCAGGTTATATCTAGTACATTTGTTTAACCAAATTATATCTAGTACAGTTTTTTTAACCAGGTTATATCTAGTACAGTTTTTTTTAACCAAGTGAAAATAATACAATACAATTTTTAATGTATTTTCTTTATAGTGTAATTGCAAAATATATCAAAAAATCAAAATGACTTACCTATAATTTTTTTTTGTAAGAAAAATCCACTAAATGTAAAACAATTTCATTTATGCTTGCGAGTGCACTTGTATATCACTGGTTTCCCATTTGTACAACTTGATAAACCTCTGGAATATAATAATAAAAGTTCCACTGTTAGCGTCTCGTTTACGTATCAGAGGATATTTTTTTGATGTACAGAAAATTTACAGATAAACTGTTATTCTAGCAAACTGCAACTGCCTGAGCTTAGCGTGAATAATACATTACCGGTATTGATAAAAACTCCCCATGGAGGTCTATCTGTCCATTATCCAGCTGAGATGTTCACTATTCCATACTTAATTATAACAAGTTTTCACCAACAAAATTAATTATGTATTAATAACAAAATCAATTATAAATGTCCAATATTAAATACATAACAGATAAAATAATATACCACTTAACATTACTTCAAAACCTTCTGTACATAGTCGATCTCATTCATTACTTGTGCATATATGTAAATTGCCACGAATTACATAATTTATCCAGAAAACGTATATTCACATAAAACATAGAAAATTACACTCTGTTTTCCTATTTAATTGTTATTTCGTCAATACATACATCAATAGGAAAACTAAAACATGTTGAAGCTCTGGTGCAGATGCCGAATATTTGCCTTTTTACCCATCGACGAGAAAGGAATAGGAATGTTAGTGTCGATAATTGACTAAACAACACTAGAGAATTAAACGTGATGAAAACTCAAAATTAACTGTATCTACAACACCAAAAAGGTCAACGGTCGCGCATATTGCATGAATTAAGCTCCAAGAAGATGGTAACACCAGTTTTAACAGCTAAGGAAGTATTTTATGTCATGTTAAATATTGTGCGATATGGTATATCATGGATAATATATATGATACATCCGTTATTGATAACACTGATTAACCAAAAAGACGTACGTGAGAGTGAAACAAGTCGGAGAGGGCATAGACCATTATAGTCGGCAAGGTGACAAGCTAGGTTTTTCGGAAATTAAAATCGAGTTTTTTTTTTTCGATTTTGGGCTATAGCAAGTCGATAATTTCACTAACCACATATCAACCATCTCTTTCAACTTATTCTGTTTCAAATATGATGACCACCATGATATAACTGAAACATTGTTGAAAGTGACGTTAAACACCATAAACCAATCAAATACATGTATGATGAAAACGGAGTAAATTCCGATGTGGAACGGAGATAATATAAAACAAAATCGGTACTTCGAAAAAATTTCTACCATTTTAAAAATAAGTTTCAATCAAATGTAGTGGGAAACAAACTGTCAGACATGTCACCAAGCTTTTCAAGCAAAAATAATAGAATATATGGTGAAATCTAATTGTCAAGGAAAGTCAAAATACACGAGGAGTGTTTACTAACAAAAGTACCCACGTGAAGACTGGAACATTACATATTCCATTTCTTATCTGTCTTGATCCATTTAGTATAACACATTGCTTGTAGGAATTAATTAATGTACATTGAACATGTATATATATACTTAGGACAAGGAAATTACATTATCTAAATTATCGATGTATCTGTCTGGTCAGATAAAAGTTTTTCTATATAATTAATGTTTGTAAATATATGATAGGGATGCTGTTCAATTATTATTTGTTTATTTGTAATTATGATACAGTTTTATTATATCATATATAACTAGTATTTACACTTTTATGATGTCGATAACGAGTACCACTTATTACTTAACACTATAACTGGCAACGCTATCATTAAACTATTAGTACTGTATTAACAACATTGGTGATGTATCGGTTACAGTACTGGCCACGAGTGCGGTAGATCGCGAGTTCGAGTCCCATTCGGGTCAAACTATAAAATTGATATTTCCTGCTTTTATGCTAAGCACATATACAGTATCAAGATGTTAGTAAGAACAAAGATTGGTTGGATCGGAATCAGGATACTGTATCCTAGTGAAGAGATATGTCTACTCGTAAACTATTGTTTTAGTCAGTTAGCACAATAAAAATCTAACAATAAGCGTATTGGACTGGTACAAAGCGGACATTATTATCATCTCATCAAAATGTAACTTGTTTTCGCCATTATATAGCCGAAAAATGCTCATAATGTGCAAAATATTGTGATTCCAAACGGCGTAGTTTTCCAGAATCTTTTGCATTTGTATGATTGCTCTATTGACATTTGTTATTCTATATTTGGAAATGTTTTCATTCTGACTTGAAAACTTATTTCAGGAAGGAGGAAAATGTTATCAGGAAATGTCGATTTCCTCTATATCTACTTTATATGATGTATTCGGCCACAATGATGACGGTATTTGTCAGATTAATTCAGTCTTCATTATTGAAGACCAAACCGTGAATGTGATATGTAAATCAACAACGAACTCGCCGTTTCTTTACTTTGACATCCCCGATGTAAATAATGCTCCATCCTGTTTTAACTGTAAATACGATTTCGATTTTAACTGTACAGTACGGACATGTACGGAGTAATTACACAGTGTAATTACTCCATGTATGTCTGCAATTATGATGTACATGTATTAGTAAGAAAGAATATGGATGTAAATTAACAATTGGACGCACATTCTTTTTCTTCTTCCTGTAGAGCGTGTACTCAAGGCTGAGTGTGAATACAGGAAGAAGAAAAATAATATGTTTACACTCAGCCTTGAGTACACGCTCTATGAGAAGAAGAAAAAGAATATGTGTCCAATTGTTAATATACATCCATATTCTTTCTCACTAATACAAGTACATCATAATTGATCTGAACCATTTTAGCAAGTTGACGAGTGATGCATATAATCATTTTAAATACAAGAGTGTCGAGTTACATTACCTATATTAATATTAATTAAGCTATCTTAAATTACCATCGAACATTTTAGCAAAACTGTGCTGAAATTTACTCTAGATTATTTACAAATAATAATTTGTATATACACCTGGTAGATACCAACATAAATAAATATCAATTATAGATCTAGGAAATCAATTAATGAAATGATTTTACACAAAAGAATAATTAGTATAAAGAACATCTGATTCTTGTTTTCAAACTGTCATATTCAATTATTGACAAATGTAGCAATTTTTATTAAGAAAATATGTAAGTTACTATAACATTGCATACTCAGTTCATTAAATTATATGTTGTATTTTCGTATACTCTGTTCATTATATAAGTTATATGTTGTATTATCGTATACTCTGTTCATTATGTTATATCTGTATTATTGTATACTCTGTTCACTCTGCCATGTATTATATGTTATATGTTGTATATATGTCCTCATGTTACACAATTTGTGTCTGAGTGTNGTTAATAACTAATACAAGTACATCATAATTGATCTGAACCATTTTAGCAAGTTGACGAGTGATGCATATAATCATTTTAAATACAAGAGTGCCGAGTTACACTACCTATATTAATATTAATAAAGCTATCTTAAATTACCATCGAACATTTTAGCAAAACTGTGTTGAAATTTACTCTAGATTATTTACAAATTATAATTTGTATATACACCTGGTAGATATCAACATAAATAAATATCAAATATAGATCTAGGAAATGAATTAATGAAATGATTTTACACAAAAGAATAATTAGTATAAAGGTATGGAGAACATCTGATACCAGATTCATTAAAACCGTTTGTCAGTGTGTCTGACTATACAACGATTGAGATTGTTATGTAGTTTGCTCTGCTCATGTTGTACTGGCAACCCATCGTTTAGAATATTTGAAGAAAAACATAATAATAACATGCAATGTACATGTATAGATGGAAATTATAATATGTTCTAATCTCAGATAAAACGAGGTGCTCAATGGGCTCAATGAGTTAGGTCGTTGGATCTAACAGCTCATACAAGCCAATCACCAATACGACGTGGGTTCGCGCCCAGCTTTGTAAATTAGAAAAAGGGTGCACTCGACTCGCAGTCGAACGTGATATAGTTTACCAGTTGCTTGCCCATGGTCGGTGGTTCTCTCCGGCTTCCTCCACCACTAAAACTGGTCGACATAATATTGCTGAAAGTGGCGTTAAACATAAAAAATCATCAAATCTAAGTTGTGAGGGTTAGCATTTTACTCACATGTGGAGAGCATTTGCATGATCGCATAATTTCAGGTTTGGGCCCATAAACCTAGTTTAACCCCATCCTTTTTATTGAAATGCCTGTACGCTGCCAGAAGAATGAGGGGTCATGTATCTGTGTGTTAGAGGTCAGAGGTCATGTATCTTTGTGTTAGGAGTATCCATTTTGCCTCTTACTACGATTTTTCTATTCGATTTGGAGAATGTTCCTACAATGATATATTTTATATTTTGTTTTTTTTTTCGTTTTATTGATGCGTAGGGAATGTTATTTTTACTAACATCTTACTAACTGTGCTATAATATAATATATCCCAATTAGAAGGCTATGTTTAAAAATCCATGAAAAAGATTAAAATAAATATTAAAAGTATTGAATTATCGAAATTTCCATCAAATTTTTTTTTCAAGCGTAATAATAAATAAATATTTGAACATGAAATGTTCTGATTTTTAATTTCTCATCTGTTTGGGTTTGCAATTAGCATTAAACTCTATATAAACGTTCTAACAATGAAACACAGATCGAATCGATAGTTTTTTTTTTCTAAAGCAATTTCCATCTCAATTTTCGACACTCAATATGTGAATGTTTATAAATATTTATTTCTAGAATATAGTGAATTAGGATGTAATTGATTAACCGTCTAATTCTACCGGACATCTAATTATAGCTAATTATAAATAACTTTCTTGTTAGTTAAATAAATCGTCGCCTTTTCAAGTAAATCATCGCCTTGTCTTTGAATACACAGTAATTCCAACATAGATTGTATATTATTGAAGGTACATGTATCTTTTAAAACAAATAATTAGCAATCAAAATGAATCAATATGTGCTGTTTACATTCAGGCACATTCCAGCTTGATATCATTTGATTACAAGGATCAATTGTCTTTCAAAACATATGTCTACACATATATTGGGTTCACGATTCATTGTAATACGTTTTAATTTAAATGCACACTAGATATAGTACTTTTAATTATCGAACATGAAGTTCTCTGATTAAAAAAAAAAAAAAAAAAAAAAAAAATTCTCTGATTTTTCATGATACATGTAGACACGTATACTTGCTGTTTCTAAAAATATCTTTTATTTTGGGCTGCTCACTATCCACGGGAACCAACATTGGTATGCTACAGGTACATGAATGTGCGAGATGGATGGCGGCAAAATATATATTTGTGAGACTTAAAAATATGCGTAGGAGCAAGATAATAGCCGTTATAATGAAGCTATCCCCGCTCCGCCCATCATCTCTGAAATGGATCTCATGTTAACAATATTCAATCGAAAATTGAGGTGGATCATTTTTCAACATTGAAAGTTGACTTGGTTCATTTGTTCAACATTGA
Organism: Gigantidas platifrons; assembly: GCA_002080005.1. NCBI lineage: Eukaryota > Metazoa > Mollusca > Bivalvia > Mytilida > Modiolidae > Gigantidas > Gigantidas platifrons. The sequence continues at coordinate 410,652 of MJUT01019009.1, read as the reverse complement.
AATTTTACTCGAATCATTTACCAATGTTAAAAATAGACTATATTTATTTTCAACGCTGTGAAATTTGACCCGAATAAATGACAAATGTGTGATACTATATACTTTAATTATCACAGCAAACAATTCAAGGGTAATATTTGGAGGATATTATGATAGGCTATAGTATGAACAATTATCAAAGGTTCTCAACATGTGGGAGATAAATATATATATATCAATTCGTTGAAAATTGACTCAAATCAATATCCCACGCAGATAAGGTCTCAATTGTCCAAGTAGAAAAAAGTTCCTTGATGTAATTTTTCTACAGGAGTCAAAATTCTTTGCATTAGAAAATAACGAAAAGTTTGATTACAATAAATATTGTTGGTTAGGGTAGCTAAACCCCCATCCTAACACATGTCAAAAGTTGACCAACTCATATATTAATAACATTGTCAGATTAATAATACATTGTACAAGAAGTGTTTTGAACACATTCTTTATACATGTATAATAACTGTTTCAAACATTTGGTTTTTTTTTTTTACTTTTCAAGTATTTACTATTAAATGTCAAAAGCGTATTCGAAGTTTCAAATATAAGAACGAAATTATAGCATATCATTTATTTTCAAATATTTGACGCAATTTTTAGAATCCCTGAAGAGGCGATGTTGCGGAAATGGTGACGTCATGGAATTTTGTACATGCTATTTAGTGAATCATGATCGTTTTTAAGTTCATGGACGCCATAATATGCTTTCTGTATGCTAGACAAATCCACGATAAAGTCATGATGACCAAAATTTTGGATAAAAAACAATAGTTTGTGTTGTTTTTTTTTTCTTTTCTATTCGTCTTGTGTACCCCATGTTGCCAGTTTCTCTGGATTGTACGTTCTTTATTACCCCTTCGGTTTTCTCTAACGTTTATTTATAACATATATTATCTTTTCAAACATCGAATTTATATTTTTAAGCATAAAATATCTATTCTTAAACATCAAATAATATGTTTACACATCGACCATATATCTGTAACATCAAATATATTTCTGAACCACTGAACATATATAATCATCATATTGTAATTTTGACTTAATTTGTTTTTTTGTCGTGTAAATATCAACTTGTATAGGTGTTAAATATACAATGAATAGAACTCTATTATAAGGGGATACTTCCTTGTATATTTGAACATAATCTAAATAATTCATAATGATAAAAATACCAAAAAACAGTAAATAATAGAATAATTTTGAGAGATCATAAAATGTAATAAAGTTATTCATATTACAATCTACTCGAAATTACATGTAGAGGTTTCTTGTATCTTTTTTATTCTTGTGCGTCCAGTTTGGGGTCATGTCATATAACCTTTCATTCGTCATTAACCGTCTAGTTATATGCAAGGCAGTCAAGTGGTTTTTTTTTTTATTAAGAAACATAGTAACTGTCGAGTATTTTATGATTACTTACAATATCATGTAATACACCAGGAACATACATTTTACATTCAGTAGTCTGTGTACAAATGTTTTTGTTCTTGGAGCGATAACATAAGCTTTCCAATACATATATAGGCTTTTAAGCTTAAAATTCGAGGTAGTGCACAGATATGTTCAACAATAATATTTTACATGACGATGTATTTTGCAATCAATTACTATTAAAGCGTTTCCTTTCAATATGTAAGTAGTTTTAAAACAAAATGCGATTTATTTGATTTTAATTATAAACACCCTTGAATATTGATACTAAAATGCGTCTTGGATCAATGTTGAACCATTTAAAACATGCAATTGACATGATAGCTATGCTTTTTCAATAATGATTTTATGGTATCTCAGACTATTAATACAATGTATGTTGAAGTTTCATCCGATACGGAAATGTTAAGAGGGATCACATCTAGTCTTCAGGTTATCAATAAATAAAAACGTCGATTTTTCAAGCATACGGTTACTATGATTTCATATCAAAGTATTCTTTTGGAATATGACTTTTCAGCGCCCCTGAACGAACTAAAGGTCCAGTTGATCTATTACCATCACTTGGCGTCCGTAGTCTGTAAAATGCATACGGTTACTATATCATTTCGTATCAAAATATACTATTGGAATATGACTGCAGCTCCCCTGAGCTAAACAAGAGACCAGTTGGGCTATTTCCATCACTTGGCGTCCGTCGTCTGTAAACTTATTCACATTTCAATTTTATTCCCAGCAACCAACGGGTTATATTTGAAACGATACTTTGCATGAAAGATCCTTTAAGGATTTACAAAAGTTCCACATCTCGTTATAATTGGATGGTAATTATGGTTGTCATAGCCGATTCTTCTACGAATAGGAAATAGCCTGTAATTTAATTAGTTGTACAGGATGTTTTTATTCCACCTGAACTATTTATGTGGACATTGAACTCCACTTGCATAAAAACAGTAAACATATAGTAAGGTGTTTTCCGTATTTTTCTGTTGAGTCCTTTGACCGTTGCTTATTCCTATTATTGAGGCCGTCGTGGTCGTGACCGTATGGTAGCTGAATTTACAAAAACATATGTAATCAGTGCCTATCACAACCAAGGTTTTCTGATACCCGCTCAGGCGAGGTGTACTCGATACAATATTATGTGATAAAGTGTGTCAGTCACTTCCGGCAGGTCGGTGGTTTTCTCCGATTTCCTCCATCAATAAAATTGACCTCTACCAAAATAACTGAAATAGTGTGGAAAGTGGCGTTAAGCACCATAACCCTAACCCTATTATTTTGGATATCACCTTGTACATTTATCATATGTAAATAAGGTACCGAAGAAGAAAATAGTCCATTTAAAAACGTGATCAATAAAATCCTGATTACAAATTATAATTAAGTGGTCATTTGTCCAACTAATGATCCTTAAAATCACTCTATTTAAATTTTAAAATGGAGTCAAATACGTAAACGACAACATTACCGGTATTTTACCGCAATCAGTTTCGGATCCTTATACAGGACATTAACTTCCGGTTTATAGCTGACTTTGTTATATCTCCACAATCATGCTGAACGAATTGTGGTGTCATAATATGATTTACTGTATATAATTTAGCATAACAAATTAATATGTTAAAAGGAAGAGAGAAAAAAAAGAATCGTATCAAACGATAGAAGATTCTATGTTTAAGACTGTGCGAAGAATTCTCCTCGTTTGAAAGCAAATTCCGTTTCAATTTGTTTTGCACTAGTTTCATTTGTATCCATTTGCTATCAATTTATACAATTAACTTGATAGTTAAACTTCCCTTTTCAGAGAGAAGTGCTTTGACTCACGAGAAATTCATTAAAAACCAGATTGCATCGCAGAGATTGTTGTGGTTTGGTTCGATTTGCCAATACGCGTGATGTCATGAAACAATTGCACAGGTGCGTTTAGTTCAGTCGAAAATAGCAAAATCAAAAAGATGAAGACATCAAAAGGCCGTTAAACGAAGAAGTACAGACACTACAATGACTAAAAGAAAAAGGACAAACAACAATCTACAAAACACTACACAGAAAACTACAGATTGAGTGACAGACACTCAACTAAAAACCGAGTGCGAACTCAGGGTGTTCATAAAGGACAAGCAGGTCCTGTTCCACTGGTATCACCCGTCGCGCAAAATATGTATCTAAGATACGAGAAATGAAAATTTTTGCAATAGCGAAGCATGAACTTCTTGTTAAAGGAATTGATACATGTATACATAATTTTACATCAAAATAACAAAGAAACACCTGACTCAGATGTTATTTCCCAGAAATGTAACATACCACTCAACTGAAAGCAATATTACATTCGAGTATCATTAATGTTTCGCTCTGAAAACCATTATGTTGCTGTCAGATAAAGAGCAATAATAAAAGTGTACAATTCCTTTATTTCTATTCGATTCAGGAGAAATAAAAGTTTGAATACGCCAAATAGGTGATGAGAATCCATAAATCGAAGACAACACAAAAGGTCAAATAAGAGGTTAAAAGGACAGACAGTGATCAACAATACACTACACAATATTAAAGAGAGAGCAACACGAACCCTTAAAAACGTGGGTGAACACGAGTGCTCCGGAAGGGTCGGCAGTTCCTGCTTGATTAGTGGTGACCGTCATGTAACAAGCCTGTTTTTCTTACTGTTCAGTTAACTTCACATTCCTTCGTGTTAATCAAGACTGATTACCAACACAAGATACAATAGTCAAATTTTCCCAGTTTATTAGTCCGGTTTCTGTTAACACATTTTGTGCAGTTGTTTATGTTGGTGTTTATTACAGGGCATATATCTTTTTAACTTTGATCAACATTTTTATGAGGAGCGCTTCAAGTAAATAAAATATGATATCGTGTCATTGCTGGTAGACTATGTCATATTATAATACCTGTTACGAATACTTTTTCTCTTTAAAGATGATTTTTACACATAAATAGCTACACACAGAGCTGTTCAATCCCCTTATTTTCTTAATTTATATCGTTAGAAAAAAAACAACGTATTCATGACCTGTGGGAACGAACGAAATGTACATGGCCACTTATAGAAATGCTGATGCCGAGGAATTGATTCCAGATGGCCTTCATGTATCCTATTGATGTCTCCAGTGTCCGACATGTCTAAGCCTTATAAACTAGTCACTTATGTACATTTCTACATAGTGATTAGTGAAAAAAGACAGATGTAAATGAACATGAAGGACAATAACGACGCTTAGACACAAATTAAAGTCAAGGAAAATCTCTTCTATTGCCGCTCTACATTTCACAGTCACATTAGGGTATTCAATAATGAGCATAGCACATACCCTACATTTTATCTATCTCATGACTTGCGAGTAGTATTATTGTCATTTGATAAATGCAATAAATGAAATGTCGTAATTGTGCGGTTAACCTCAAAAACCACATATTACATTTTGAAAAAAAAAAAAGATTTCTATTAGAAAAGTGTCAATTGGAATAACATTCACTTAAAATAAGTGAAGACAGTGGGTCACCTCATATCTCTAATTTGGCAATAGTCATTACAAATTAGTACATACACACCAGGGGCGGATTCAAGGGGGGGCGCCCTCCCCCCCTAAAATTGGAAAAAATAAGATTTGTTTGCGTAAAATCGTGATTTTTCACACGAAATACCCCCAAAATTTTCGCTCCTCCCTCCGCTCGGCGCGATTTTTTAAAGTGCGCCCCTCTAACTTGAAATCCTGGATCCGCCCCTGCACACGGTATCCCGAGATTCTAGATGAGGAATTATTGTTTGTCAGACAAATCATGTTCTGAACATAAGACATTATTGTCCGTGATATTGATGTCAGTTTTGAGATTTCTCGTTTCCATTGCTGGTTTTGTTTGTGTGTGTTTTGTTTCTATTGTATGTCTTGATTGTGAGTTGGTTGTTGTTTAACACCACACGAGTACTTTTGCTGCTGCATAAAGCAGATATAAGTTACATTCGATGGGATGATGATTTTCACTTTGTACTTGACCAGCACGCTGAATAAGATCTTAATAGTACTAGCTCGCTTAAAACAACAGTCTGTTGGTATATATGTCACATTTCCAATTCACAGCCATTAATTCTTAGTGATGTGTGTATAGCAGAGAAACGTCATATACTAATGGCATAGTCCTTGGTTTGACGCAACCGGAACACGAACCCACTTAGGGCGATCGGGTAATGATTTGGTGCTTGTTTTTACATCGTCAAGCGATATCTCAAGACATAGTATTGAAATATACTAGATTCACTTTTTCAAACATTCTGAAGACTTAATGATGGTATTTAATTTTTTTCCCTTATGAACCTTAATGTTATTAAGACTTTACCTTACCCTGACTGTAGTATAAAAAAATTTAAAGTCTGAAAGTAAAAGCTTATATGAAGAGACACATTAAATGTTTTAATGTCTTCCTGTATGTTTGATATCAACATTTACAATCATTAGGCAAATTAAATATAACTACGTCCTAAAACCAAAAAGAATATTGTAAATTGTTGTTTTATGGCTTTATCTATATAATGTCGGCAGATTTCTTAAAATCTTTTAAATCCCAGGATGAGAAAATCCATCAAGATTATTGATTTTGGGGTACATTAACAGAGTATTAAGACGAGAACAAACTAAAGCAAACTTTTACAAAATAAAAGATAGTTAAACAAGCAAATAAGCAAACTTTACTCACAGTTTAGCAGCAGCATGGGTATCGTAAATATTGTACTACAAAATGTGTGTCCTAGACTCATAATGATAAAAAATGTAAATATCCAATTCCGTGTGCATAAATAATCAACTTCACACTACTGGATGATTCAAGTTTCATTTAAACATATGATATGATAAAACTTCAAGATAGATCGGGAAGTATCAAATGAACTAATGAGTTTTGTTATTGTATGTCATTATTGTACAAGGTAATGTAATTGGTTGAAGTTTAATTTGACGGTCATATTGTGAGGAGAAGTCCATGTAAATCCCATTGATTATGATTTTATTTATTGGCCCCAACAAGACAAGAGTATATTTAGAATTCTTAAATAATGTAATTTATTAAAAAAAAAAAATCTCCCTCTTGTATAGGTAATTTTGGCCGTTTTGAATTATTTTGTCTTTGAAATCTTTGACTATGAACGTTCCCGATGACGATAAAGGTTACATTTAAGTAACCCACCGTGCCCACTAAATTAGATATCTACGTTATTATTGGTAGAGGTATGCGCCATGATAAAGCATATACGTGATTGACATTAAATAAACAAACGTGATGACAAAATCTGCCATCTGGTAGTTTTGAATAAAATTGTCAGTCTGACCTAACCATTGAGTAGTTCATATATATATATGGGTAACTCTTATGTAAATATTACTTCCATAGCCAGTAAGCAATTTGACCCACATCTCTTTATAGTTGTGTAAAAATCTAGACTTTATACATAGCTTGATGACTAAGTATCAACTTAAATCTTAAAATACACTGTAGTGTCAATAGTTTGGATCCGATACAATCTAATTTGTGTTATTTTAGTACTCCATACAAGCGATACAGCATTATCTCATACTGATTTTGCAAAGCAAGCAGAACACATAGATAAATTTAGCCGATTTTGGCTATCCTGTTTAGGCCCACAGGTGTACTTGCTCGCAAAGAAGTTATTTTAAATCTGGCTGAAGAAGTCATCAAGTCTTTCTTAAGCTACATTTATATATATTATGGGGAAACATATCTGCATGCCGATTTTGTTTGGAATGACATTTAAATAATTTGGCTTTGTAATCTTTTGACTTTGAACATACAAGGTGAATGTTATTTTATAATCTTGTCTTAAGCATAATATCTAAATTTTGATTCATAAAACTACAACATTTCAAACGCTGTTTATCCATTAGGATAAAGTAAATATTTCGCTGTCAGGGAGATTCGCACAATTGTGATAAACATAGCAATATAGTGAAACATAATATTAAAAATAAATTAAATAAGAGGAGATCGGGACAAAATGAAGGAGTGGAATGTAGTAAATAAGAATGATACAACTTTTAAATTAATTATTTTTTAACCAGCAATCTGATAACTATCTCTTGATAAGTATCACCTGACAGGATATTGTCAATTTAAATACCACACGCGTGTATGAAATCATTATTTCTAACGTTTTGCCGTTAAATTTTGAATGAAGTTATCCTTCTATTACATCGATCCAATGATATTTTCATCTATCATATTTCATTATTAAGTCACATTTCAATTTATGAACAACAAATCATTTATACCAACAGAATATCATATAACAGTAAACTTTATTGTTAACTCATGGTTAGCCGTACAAATATGTCCACTGTTATAGATCCATAGCCATCTGTATTGTCTGATATAGACTCATTGTTAGTTGTATGAGCTGTTATATATTCTTTGCTAGCCGTATGAGCTGTTATATATTATTTGTTAGTTGTATGAGCTGTTATATATTCTTTGCTAGCTGTATGGGCTGTTATATATTCTTTGCTAGCCGTATGAGTTGTTATATATTATTTGTTAGTTGTATGAGCTGTTATATATTCTTTGCTAGCTGTATGAGCTGTTATATATTCTTTGCTAGCTGTATGGGCTGTTATATATTCTTTGCTAGCTGTATGGGCTGTTATATATTCTTTGCTAGCCGTATGAGCTGTTATATATTCTTTGCTAGCCGTATGAGCTGTTATATATTCTTTGCTAGCTGTATGAGTTGTTATATATTCTTTGCTAGCTGTATGAGTTGTTATATATTATTTGCTAGCTGTATGAGTTGTTATATATTCTTTGCTAGCCGTATGAGCTGTTATATATTCTTTGCTAGCCGTATGAGCTGTTATATATTCTTTGCTAGCCGTAGAGCTGTTATATATTCTTTGCTAGCCGTATGAGCTGTTATATATTCTTTGCTAGCTGTATGAGCTGTTATATATTCTTTGCTAGCTGTATGAGCTGTTATATATTCTTTGCTAGCTGTATGAGCTGTTATATATTATTTGCTAGTTGTATGAGCTGTTATATATTCTTTGCTAGCTGTATGAGCTGTTATATATATTCTTTGCTAGCTGTATGGGCTGTTATATATTCTTTGCTAGCCGTATGAGCTGTTATATATTCTTTGCTAGCTGTATGAGCTGTTATATATTATTTGCCAGCTGTATGAGCTGTTATATATTCTTTGCTAGCCGTATGAGCTGTTATATATTCTTTGCTAGCCGTATGAGCTGTTATATATTATTTGCTAGTTGTATGAGCTATTATATATTCTTTGCTAGCTGTATGAGCTGTTATATATTCTTTGCTAGCTGTATGGGCTGTTATATATATTCTTTGCTAGCCGTATGAGTTGTTATATATTATTTGCCAGCTGTATGAGCTGTTATAAATTCTTTTCTAGCCGTATGAGCTGTTATATATTCTTTGCTAGCCGTATGAGCTGTTATATATTATTTGCTAGTTGTATGCGCTGTTATATATCCTTTGCTAGCTGTATGAGCTGTTATATATTCTTTGCCAGCTGTATGAACTGTTATATATTTTTTGCTAGCTGTATGAGCTGTTATATATTATTTGCTAGCTGTATGAGTTGTTATATATTATTTGCTAGTTGTATGAGCTGTTATATATTTATTGCTAGCTGTATGAGCTGTTATATATTTTTTGCTAGCTGTATGAGCTGTTATATATT